>CAUYQG010052095.1:0-45653 GCA_963574415.1 Tarsius wallacei
TGGAGTCTCACTCTGTTGCCCAGACTGGAGTGCAGTGGCACACTCCCGGCCACCGCAGCTTCGACCTGCTAGGCTCTGGCGATCCTTCCTCCTCAGCCTTCCAAGTAGCTGGAACTATAGGCGCACGCTACCACGCCCGGCTAATTTTTTTGATTTATTGTAGAGATGAGGTCTCGCCAAGTTGTCCAGGCGGGTCTCGAACCCGTGGGCTCAGGCAATTCACTCACCTCAGCCTCCCAAAGCGCGGAATTACAGGCTGAGCCACAGAGCCCAGCCGTGATTTTTTAAAAATGATTTAATCCGAGTACCAAACAAAAACTTAGATTGAATAGATCCATCAGTTGTATAATCTGAATTACCTCCACATTTTGAATGCGGAAACTTGATCACTAAAGTGGTAGTTTTAACAGGTGAATGTGCTCTCATGAATGGGATTAGCATCTTTATAAAAGAGGTGCTAGGGAGCTGTCTTCCCCTTGCCCCATGTGAGGACACAGCAAGAGACATCATCTTGAAAGCAGAAAGCAGCCCTCACCAGACACCGAATCTGCCAATGCCTTGATCTAAACTTCTAGCTTGAAGAACTGTGAAAAAATAAATTTCTGTTGTTTGTAAATTATACAATCTCAGGTATTTTGTTATTATCAGCAGGACAGACTGAGATAATCAATTAAATCATCTTTTTTCTTATAATTTTATTTTAGTATTGCAAGATAGGTTGATCCATTATCACGCTTACTTCTCTGGTCACCCATTTATAGGCGGTATATAATTTTCTCTTAGCAGGAAAAGAAATTCAGGATAAATTTAGCACAAAGGGTCTAGTTTCCTATTTAAGGGAGGAGTTTGCTATTTTGGAGAACTCATTCTTCCTATGCCTTGCAAATTCTCTAAATGCATTTCCTAATTTTGTTGCCAATAGAATAGTTATTTTTTTCTTAATTTTATCAAGAAAGCATTCCCTTACATATTAGTCAAAATTTATCAAACAAAATACATTTATGGGTTCTAGTAAATTAAAACTCCACTTTTGTCGCTTACTATGTACTCATATAAAATTGGATCTATTCTGGTATTTCTATTTTATTTCATTAAACTGTTATGTGCTTCTGGGCCAATAATATGCCATTTTACTTATAGTGACATTAATGTAAGCTTAATAAAGAGAAATAGTGGTTTCCCCTGCTTTTTATAGTTTTCTTGGTTTTCTTAGATAGTCTTCAATATATACTTTAAACTAATTTGGTAGTTAATTTTATGAATTAAAATGGTAAGATTCTGAATGAAATGTTGTTCCATCAATGTATTGGTTTATAATAGTGAGCTTACTCATTCATACATACATTGTTTTAAAAATTTGTTCAAGAGATTTTTTTTTTTTTGAGTTGGAGTCTCACTCCATTGCCCAGGCTGCAGTGCAGTGGCACGCTCACAGCCACCCCAGCGTCAACCTGCTGGGCTCGGATGATCCTGCTGCCTCGGCCTTCCAAGTAGCCGAACTACAGACACGCGCTACCATGCCCGGCTAATTTTTTGTTTAATTATAGAGATGAAGTCTTGTGAAGTTGCCCGGGCTGGGCTCAAACTCACGGGCTCCAGCAATCCACTTGCCTTGGCTTCCCAAAGTGCTGGGAATACAGGCTGAGCCACTGAGCCTGGCCTCAAGAGATGCTTTTATATCTTACAATAAAGTTTATTGTTTGTATTTTAATATATTTTTATAAATCTAGAACCATTCCCATCAAATGTATTATTTCTTGTCTCATTACTTTAGTCTTTATTATGAATGGGAATTTTCTTGTTTCTGATTATTGATGTTGATTTTTTATGTTTTTAGATTGCTTCTAGCCAAACTAGAAACGTATAAATTCCAGTCATTTTTGAGTAGTCTCTCAAGTTTCCTAAGATTTTAGTCACATCACTTATAGATTTAATCATATCTCTTCTTTTTCAATATATTTTCTGAGTGTTTCATTTCTTGATAAAGTGCTTTGACCTAAATCACTAAAACAATATTAAATAGAAATGGAAATAGTAGACATTCCTGTGTTGTTCTTGATTTTAAAGTAAATGGTTTCATTATTTTACTCCTTAACAAGAGGTTTACTAAAGTTTTTAAAATATATTTATTATATTTAAGAAATGCCCATCAATTCCTATTTTAGTTAAAGTTTTCATTAGGAATGTCTACTGGATTTTATCACATGTATCTTGGCATGTACATCAATAAAAACTTCCTCTATGACAAATGCCAGAAAATTGTAAACTTATATTGGCTTAAGTGAAAAGTGCATGCATTGCCTTTTGTAACTGAAAATGCCCAGGATAAGGCTGACTTGAAGCCATCTTGATATAAGGGTTCAGACTACATCATCAGGGTCTGGTAATTCTTATAGACTCTTCTCCTGTGGTCCCTTGGTCAGCTGCAGCAACTCCAAAACTCACAGGCTTCTAGCTTCAAATCCACTGGTAGGGAAGAGAAAGGTATTCCTAGGGTTCCCAGAAAATATCTTATTGCGTCTCACTGGTTTTGGTAGGGACATAGGCTCACCCCTAAATTAAAGAATTATTATAACCAAGGAAATGTGATGTGCTGGTTGGCTCAGATGTAAATCACAAGCCTCATGCCTAAGCTAAGCAGAGTGCCATCCAATCTTCATCTGCTTAAAAGAGAAGAGCACATGCATTACCAGAGGAAAGCTGTGGCTTCAATTGCCAGAACAAGGGGAAATAGCTACTGGGTGGCACAATAACAGATGTCACTTCAGCATTTATTGATTCAACCATATGGTTTTTCCCATTAATTTCTGGTCGAAATACATTGTCTTGATATATTTGCTGATGATGCACTGTCCTTGAAATAATTCTTGCTTAGTCATAGTTTACCCTTGTGATGCACTGATTGATTCTACTTGTATTTCCATCTGTATTTATAAGTAATAATGACCTTTAGTTTTATTTTTTGCATTATTTGTATCTTGTTTTCACATGAAAATTATGTTTGTTACATAAAATGAATGGAAATGCTTTGTTTTGATGTGAACTGAACTAATTTAAATATCATTGGAATTATCTTTTTTAAAAGAATATATTGTTTAAATCAGCTGGGAAAAAAAGGATCTAGACCTGATGTAGATTTATAAAAGATATTTAAATAAGTTTCTTAAACCATTGCATGGCTTTCTTCCCCTTGGCTGAATTTTATTTTTTTCCTGGAAAAATTGACATTCTCTAAAACTTTAATTTTATTACTATAGAGTTATACATAAGAATATTTTAAAATTTAAATTTAGTCTCTCCTGTTTGTGGTTACATCACCTTTCTCTTTTAAAATATTTCATATTATACGCTCTTTATTTTTATTTGCTTCATCAAAGGTACATATATTTTTTTCAAAGAGCCAGCTTTGGTTTTATTTATGTACATGTTTTTTCCCCTTTTTATGTCATTATTATTATTTACTTGGCTAAAAAAGAAAATCACCTCGTTATTTTCAGGTCTTATATTTTCCTAGATTTATTTAGTTACTTTGTTACTTTTTTCCTAATTTGTAAAGTTGAAATACTTGGATCACTTTACTCTGGCCATAACTTTCTTTAGCTGCTCCCAGGTGTTTTGGCATGAAATAGTCTCTCTCTCTTTTCCTTCATTACTTTTTAGATAATTTATATTTTCCATTTGGAATATTCTGTTTGATCTAGAGTCTGTACATTTAGCTTCCAAGAAATTAAGGATTTTATTTTAATTGGATTATATTATTATTAGCTATGTAAGCTGCAAAATCATTCCTGTAACATAATGTATTATGATTTTCTTTTTAGCCAAATAATTATATATATATATATCAAGAACATAAGAAAAGAATGAACCTTTATAAAACTTCAAGTTATTTAAGTGCATAAATGTGCTATATGATACATTACAAATTTGCATATATATGAAAAATTTTATTAATTTTCTATGTGTATGCTTATTTTAATCTCATTTATCTGTCAAATAAATGACAAAAACATTAAAGTAGTCTCTCTATTGAAAAAAATTAAAATTCCAGTCTTCAGTCGTGTTTATCAAATTCTCTTCACATTTACAGTAATTTTTGTTTTATATGTTTGGCTTCTGCGCTGTTTATGACTGTTCTACCTTATATTTTTCAAGGTGTCAATTTCAAATGTTTTTCCAATTCCTTACATCTGAAATTGTCTTGTTGCTTGCAATTTTTTAAATCAATAAAATGTTAGAATTAGAAGAATTCTCATGTGTGAAGTAAAATAGCCTCCTGGTTTTACTAATGAGAAAACTGAGACCAAGAGAGGAGAAACGCCTTGTCCAAAGCCATACAGTCTGAATCTGGTGAATCTGGCCTCTTTCGACCACACCACATTCTCCAAGTTCCCTATGGTCAAATGGTTTCTATATGAAACTACAAGAATAGAGTATCTGGTATAGGCAAATATGGAAATAACATCAGAAAAAGAGATACCTCCTGTTTAAGGATAATGGTTAAATGAATATTGAGGGTGTGTGGAGTTGAGATTGTCACTCTGTCATTTAATGTTTCAGGTACTTTCTATTAGGTATCTTCATCATCCCTTCAGGTACTAGAGACCTCAGCAGCATCTGTCTGGCAGAGAAGGGAAGAGAGAGTGATAGGTGCCACATGGGATCTTATGAGCCAGGCCTAACTGCGGCATGGTAACCTCTACCTGTTTTTCATTGACCAGAATGCAGGCAAATGACCATAGCTAAGTGCAAAAGCTTTGTTTGGCTGTGTGCTCAGAAGAATTGGGCATGGTGAATATATAGCCAGCCTCCACTCGTATCTTGTCCTTTGGTGATGGCACTGAATTTGATTGCAGAAAAAGCTCAGCTGAGCCCAGGGCTCCTGGTTATCTGGGGATCAGGATGAGGTTCCAAATAGTAACTGGAGCTTTCGTTGGAAACTGGAGCAAAATTCCAGAGGGCCTGGGAGAGTAAGGAGGTAGACTCCCATACAATGGAGACAAAAGGGCCCAGCATCTCCCTAAATACAAAAGGCAACAGAATAACTCTACAGCATCACATGGTGAAAATAGGTCACCTCTACCTAGCAGGCTGGTTTGGATGGGGCCAGACCAGGAGATAGAAAGCATGATTACCACAAGTGGATGAGGCAGGGCTGGTGTGAGGAAGGGAGTGAAGGGGAGAGGACAGACACCCACAGGTCCCCAGCCCATGCTCTTATCTTGAGGACTTTGTGTATGGGTCACTGAAGAGGGTATCAGTACTTGTTATCCAAGATATCACCTATGATGCTTGAATATTAAAGGGAGCAATTAAATACGGAAAGGGATTAACTTCTCTAATATTAAAATTTAAACTTGAGGTCAAACTTTTAAATCTCACATGTCCTCAAAATCTCATCCACAAACCATGTCACCTGCCACTCACATGTTGTTAGTAAGAGTATCTGTGTATCTGTGATACACTTACCAATACAAGTCCAACAAAGGTTAAAAAAAAAAAACAGCGGGGCTCGGTGGCTCAGCCTATAATCCCGTGCCTTGGGAGGCTGAGGTGAGTGGATTGCCTGAGCCCGCGGGTTTGAGACCCGCCTGGGCAGGCGAAACCTCATCTCTACAATAAATCAAAAAAAAACTAGCCGGGCGTGGTAGCGCGCGCCTGTAATTACAGCTACTCGGAAGGCTGAGGCGGAAGGATTACCCAGCAGGTCGAGGCCGCGGTGGCTGGAAGCGGCCACTGCACTCCAGTCTGGGCGACGGAGTGAGACGCCAACTCAAAAACAAACAAACAAACAAACAAACAAAACAAACAAACAAACAAAAAACTTCTGCTCACAAAGCTAATCATTGTGGTATAATTTGTAATTATGAAATAAATGAATCTAGTGAAATTTTAACAAATAGATAAATGTTTGGGTAAATGATAGTACTTGCATATAATGAAATACTATAGTGTTATTACAAATGTTTTGAGGTGATTTAAGAATCAAGACTGCTGGTTTACATAATAAAATAAGTGGTAAAAGCAAAATGTAAAATTGTAAATCAAGAATTACTAAAGCTATGTAAAAATCTGTAGAAAAAAGAAGAAAGTGGGGAAAGTAACACATGAAAATATTTAGAATTTCTGTCTTGAGTAATTAGACTAAGGCTTTTTTTATTTTTTAAATTCTGTACCATAAGTATTACATTTAGAATAACAAAACAAACATCTTTTTAATATTGTGTCATTGTTACAGCTGTGTGTTTTAGCTGTTCATGCAGTTAAGTGTTATAGCCGTTCTTACAATACCCACATAGTCATGCATGAACAATTACAAGCACACACATGCATGTGTGTGCATGCATGCGCGCACACACACGTACACACGTGCGCGCGTGCGCAAGCACACACACACACACACACACACACATATACACCACAGTCCCCCTGAGACAGCCAAGACATAAGGCAGCATGAGTAGCAGCAGATGTTCTTGCAAATCCTGCAAGTTCCTTAAGATTAAATGCCTTATAATCCACACTGAGCATTATTATCTCTTTTGCTTTGGCGGAAACCAGATTGTTGAGTCCCCTTTCCTCTTGTGTGCTCACACCCCCACCTACCTCTCTATCTTGTAAATGCTGCATATTATTGGATGTAGGTCATTGGGTCAGACTCAGTGCCATTCAGAAATATTGAAGTCTTTAGCTGTCGCTGACTCTTCTTTCCTTTTTTTTTTCTTCCTCCTATTGTATCCTCCATGAGCAAATAGGGTATCATTCTAAGAGTGAGCATGTAAATTTATTTGTATTTTTCACAAATATGTTGGTAGTACATTCACCTCCACCAGTCTCTTGGGCCCAATTATCTGAAAATAGACCCTCACTTGTTTTAACCCAGGCTTGGTTGGTTGCAAATAATAGAAATCCACCCTACTTGGCTTAATCAAGAGAGGAAAATTTGCTGGAAAGGTACAAGGATAACTCACAAATCTCAAGCCAGGGAAGCTTTGGGGAACCAAAACCCATAACAGAAACTGAAACAGTGGCTGGCTCTGACTCTTTATCTTCCTGTCCTTTTCTCTCCATAGCCCTTCTGCTTTCTCTGAAAACCTCCTTCATTCGCCTTTCTCTGTTCTCTGCCCCCTCCCTGACATGGTAGAATGTGTCATTCTAGCCCCTCATAATAGTTCTTAGCCTGGCTAGAGTCAGAGGGAATCAATTTCAAATTCCAGACAGAGACTGACTGTCCCAGGACAGGACAGATGTCCACCAGCCGTGACCAGTGAGGTGAACAGGAGGCTTTGAAAATCAAAGACACCTCTGCTGTCTCAGTCAAGCAGCAGCTGTGAAATACTCTAAATAAGAACTTACAGTATAACATTAAGATGGTCAGTTCCAATGACTTAGTGCTCAATGATCCATATCCACTGTCTGATGATCAGGCCAGCAGTGACAATGATGATGCCTGTATTTAACATCCTCTGGTTAAGCCTTTGCTGGACATATCCATTATAGCACATGATCCTCACCATAGCACTGCTAATCCCATTTCCTAAAGGAGGGTCTTGGGGCTCTGAGAAAATGGTGACCTGTTCAGGCTTACATTGGGTACATCATCTGCAGAGTTGATGTTTGAATCCAGCTCTGACTCTCAGTTCAGTTCTTCTTCCATTGCTCCATGACTGCCTTTCTGTTATTGTTGTTGTTATTGTTATTGTGTGTGTATGTGTGCGCGCGTGTGTGTGTATTTCCTTGTCTGTAAAATGGTAGTTAAAAATTTTAAAAATAGTATTTGTATTTTCCTTGAAGGCTTATTATTATGGTAAACTGGATTGGGTAGGAGAGTTTTTCAAACTATGGAACATGATATAATTATTATTACTTTCTCCACTTACCTAGCTCCATACCACTCTGCCAAGGTTTACATTAAACATTGGCTTGATTGGGTAAAACTTTTCTTACATATTTTTGATCAGGGAATATTTAAAATGATGGCAGGTAGACTGAGGGAAAGGGGCGTAAATCAATAAGCTTTTGAGACATTAAGCTCACAATGCATTAAGGTGTCAACCGTTTTTAAAAAAATAAGGCTGATTAATTTTCTTAAACATTTTGACATTTATTTTTTAGTTTTTCCAAATTGAAATCTGAATAAACTGATCTGTATATCAAAACTGCTTCTCTTCCTGTATTCCATTCCTAGTAAAAAGTAGACTCACCACCCCCAAGCCAGGAACCTGGGAACATCTTGGACTTCACCCTCTGCCTCAAACTCACATTCAACTGGCTATCAAATATACCTTCTCTCTTGGAAAGGATAGCTTAATCTGTTAGAAACCCAACCATCCCTTGACCTAACTATAGACGTGCCCACACCCTACTTCATTGTCTTTCTTTAATTCATCCTCAAGGTTGCTACCAATTGTCTGAGATATGCATTTGACCATATCACTTTACCTTCTCAAAATCCCTCAGTGGTTCCATTTTCTAATGCAAAAATACTTAATGTGACTTACAAGGTCCTTCCTTTCTCTTCTCATGCCTGAACACAGAATGTTAGAGTGCTTGGCATGCCCTTAGTACACTATGAGCTTCCACTTCTGGCCTTTGCAAAGACAATTGCTTCTGCAAGGATGCTCCTTCATGCTCTTTCTGCTTTGCACATTCTCTCTTATCCAGCACAATGTGTCTTCTTGTTGGTTCTTTCCCAACTCACTCAGAGATGGATACTTCTGTCCTCATCTGGGCTCTCCAGTTTTGCAGTACCTTATATTGTCCTTTTTCATAGACATAGCAGTGGTTTTTGTTTGTTTGTTTGTTTGTTTTTGACAAGGTCACACTCTGATACCTAGGCCAGAGTGCAGTAACTTGATCCTAGCTCACTGCAACCTTGACCTTCTGGGCTCAAGTGATCCTCCCACTTCAGTCACACCAGTAGCTGGGATTACAGGTGCATGCCATCAACAACCTGCCAGTTTTTAAAAACTTTTTGTGTAGATACGAGTCTTGCTCTGCTGCCTAGGCTGGTCTTGAATTTCCAGCCTCAAGCTATTCTCTCACCTTGGCCTCCCAAACCACTGAGATTACAGGCAAGAGCTACCATGCTGGCCTGTGGCAGTGATTTAAATATTAACTGCTTTCCAAGCCTGAGATCCTTGAGGGTAGATATTATAACAGTTATACTTGTATCCCTAAGACCTAGCACAGGACCTAGCAAAAGAGGAGTTCTCAATAAAAATTATTTGAATAGGTAAATCAACCAATTACCTGTGCCTGTCAAGAGTCATGCTTACTAAGAGGAAAAGAAGTCATATTAAAGTCCCCTATAATTCTAAAAATAGTGTCCCTGAATTAGACACTGGAAGAATTTTGCCTTAAAAATTAGTGATCAGTTTTACTTCACATTGCTGTTTCTTCAGCAAAGAGAAAAAATGTAAGCTAGTCCTGGTAATATTCATGGCTCTAACTTGGGCTAAAGACAATACAAAGTGTCTTCGGACCATGTCAGACATTCATGTGGGCAGTACTGATGAGTGCATTCCAAAGAGGACCAGGCTGCATTTTCTTGTCTGCCTGGAATGACCATCTGGACTCGATTGTTAATGTTCAATCCAATTTGTTGCCAAGGCAACCAAGTTACAGGCCATCCTCAATTTACAAAAGGTGATATTGCCAAAGTCATCTTATAAGTCAGATATTTGAAAGATACAATACATTCTTCAGGGTGAAAAGAGATGTAAATGGTGGCTATAACCTAGAGAATTGTATTTAACCTATATTGTTGTAGTACTTGTGCAAGATGAGTCAGTAAATATATCCCATGTCTCCCAGGTCACAGCAATAGTCTCAAAGCAATTTGAGAGCTAGGGGAAAAAAGACTCTCTCTTATATTTTTCAGAGCCCTCAGGATATTTTGTGTTTAGACCAGAGATTCCAAAACCTTGTTGAGCATCTGTATTACCTGAGAAGGATTTATTAAGAGTCATTGGTCCAACCCCAGATCTATCCCATTGAAGTCATAATCCTTTGTTGGCTCCAGGCACATGTGTATTTTTACAGTCCCCCCTCTCAGGTGATTTTGGCGCTATTTGTGAACTGTTTTTCACACTTCAGGATAGCACTGCCATTTTCCCCTGCCCTGGCACTAGAGGAGGCTTCTCACATACATTGCTGTTCAAGCTCAAAGATGTAGTTATGTGGGTGATGATCTCTGAGAGTATTATAGTTCCTACTGTGAGGATAACTTTGGGTATCCTTGGAAGGCACTGATACTAACCTAATAATGATATCTGGACCACCACTTCTGACACTCACAGGGGCAGGCTGTTCATCTCCACCAAGAAATATGGCTGATAGCCCAAACATGGAGACCAGCGCTGCTATGATTGCCAGCACCATTATCAATGTCATTGGAAACTGTTCAGAAATAACTACAATAGCTTTTTTGCTCCCTTATTCTTCTTAACCTAGGACTCAGGCATAAGTCCCTGTGGAAATCTAAATATAGGAAACCACATTATACTCAAGGTAACTCCTCCCCAGATGCTAACCCATGATCACTGGATATTATGTCATTACTGTGACTATTTCTGCTCTTACAGCAAGCTATAATGAAGAGTAAGTTTGCTTTTTGTATATAACAAAGTCCTGGTGAACCTACCTCACCAGTCCCTTGAAAATTCCAGACAATTAAATCCAAAGGTGAACCTAGATTAAGTTCAAAAGAAGATCTTGAGAAGGTCTATTAAATTGTGCATGTGTGTGCGTGGTGGTGGTGGTGGGGGGGATTAAATAATCTCTGATAGACAATCTGTAGCATGAAACTGAGTGTACATCTTTATTAATCACACCTCCCTATGCCTATGTCCCTATGCAATGTGACATTGCCACACTTCTCAGCAAGAGGTGGAGTCTAGTTCTTTATCCCAATAAATCTGTGCTGACTTTGTGAATTGGTCTGACCAATAGAAAGTAGTGGAAGTGATGATGTGCAACTCTAGAAACTAGGCCTTAAAAGTCCTTGACTAGAAATGTCTATTCTTGCCTTCTTGGCTCCTAGGCCACTATTCTTTGAAGAGACTCAGGCTAGTCTTCTGGAAAATGAGAAATTACACGAGGACAATCAGTGTCCTAATGGAGACAGCACCAACTGCCAGACACGAAGAGTGAGGCCATCTTGGGACCTTTAGCCTCAACTGAGCCTGCAGATGACTGCTGCCACATGAGAGATCCCAAGGAAATCTAGTAGAACAGCTCAGTTGCTAACTCACAGAACTATAAGACATGATAAATCATTGTTGTTTTAAGCTACTAAATGTTGGGAAACCAATAGATATCTGATTCGGTTCTATGTTTTTTATATTGAGAAATACATAAATATATAATTGAAAATTATTATATATAATCCCTCTGTGCTGAGGTAATTATTATTACTCAAGCTGACTTTCTTCCAGAATTTTAATATTCAAATTGAGACATATACAAAGAGTTTTTATTCTTGTTGACACATCATTAGAATTCTCCTGTACATACTATTTTGTAACCAGCATTTTTTCATGTAATAATACACTCATTATTTTCATACTTCATAAGTAATCTTTTACATCATTTTAATGACTACATAATACTCCATCATTGGGATGTACATAATTTATTTAACTGGCTCATGTAATTGGATAATTTTTGGCTATTATACTCAATGCTGTAATGAAAATCCTTGCACATAAATCTTCCCACACATAAATAATCATTTTGTTAATACATTATGGGTATTACTGCTTATTTTTTACCAATAGAGTAAAATAAACTTACCATTTTAATTCTATTTCATATTTCATTGTATTAACCATGAGTTTAATCAGATTTGTACATGTCTATTAGTTATTTCTATTTATCTATTGTTTTATTAAGGAATGGATATGTAAACATACATTTTAAAGCAATTATTTGTGGGAAATACACACGAATACATACACACCTTGAAGCAGTATGTACCACACAATATGGGCCCTCAAACCAGATAAAACTGGGTCACTTGCTACCTCTGCTGCTTTATAGTTTTTTTTTTTGTTTTGTGGGGGGTTGAGTTGGAATCTCACTCTGTCATCCAGGCTGGAGTGCATTGGCATACTCACAGTCACCACAGCCTTGACCTGCTGTGCTTAGGTGATCCTTCTACCCAGCCTTCCAAGTAGATGGAACTACAGACACACGCCACCACACCCAGCTGCTTTCTAGCTATTTAGACAAAGCATGTTAATTACATTTTCAAGTCTCCATTTCTTCAAACGTACAGTAGAGATACTAATACCTATTTCCCTGGACTGTTGTGATGTTGATGAGGTAAGAAACTGCTTAAAAAGATGACTGGTAAAAAGTAAGTATTCAATCAATATTGGCTTTCAAAGGTGTAAGTATGTGTCCTAAGTTTCACCCATCAGATGCAACATTCCAGGCTTTCTTAGAAATACAAAGAAGCAAGGTCTATGCAGCATCCTTTCTGGTGAGGGTCCCAGAAGGAGTGACCGTCTTGTGGAGATCCATCTTGCAGAGGCAGTTGGGGCAGCAATGGTTCTAGTTGTAATGCCTAGCATGCAGCATCTGAGAATTGGTAGTATCGGCTTGGAGCAGTGCTCAGTGGCAGTTCCCAGGGGTCTTTTTGTTTCAGGACATAACTCAAGTATTGCTCCTGTCTCAAACTTAATTCTCCACCTGGCCAGAAGATAGTGTGAGCTACTCTGTATACTCATAAACTGTTTTTCTGTTTCAAATAACCAGACTTGGTTTCTGTTGCTTGAAATGAAATGCCTTGATTTATACAAAAATTAAATATGTGAATAGGTACAGTATTTTTCACATGATGCCCAAGAGCTTTACCTTGTGAACAAGCTGAAGAGCCTCTGCTCCAAGAGATGAAATAAAACATACTTGTTTTTCAAAATCAATGCCATACTGTAATTGCAATTGTTTATCATCTGTTTATATGTTAATTAGCACATTTTTATTTATTCAACAAATACTTGGATATACGCATCTGGCTTTGTTCTAGGCACTAAAATAGCAGTGGGAAAACTGAAAAAATTCCACTGCCATGGATTGAGACAGATAATAAACAATTAAATACACAGTAAATCCGATGGCAATAAAGCTATAGGAAAAAGCTGAAGCAAGATAGTGGTGAGTGAGTATACTGGCCATCTGAGTAGGAGAGACATTTTTAATAAAAGGTCTGGCTTCAAAGGTGGCATTTGAATGGAGACCTAATGGAAGCAGATCTCTGTCTGGGGGGAGGCTGTTTCAGGCAGAGAGAATAGAAAATACAAAGGACCTTATGGGAGAGCAAGGCTAGGGTGTTCCAATAATAATAAGACCACTGTGATTGGAGTAGAGTAAAGAAAAGAATAGAAGAAAAGATTTACTTTTTGCTTAAAGGGATCATTTTGTCTGCTCCGCAGAGAATAGACTGAAGGAGGGTAAGGATAGAAGTAGGGATACTGGTGAGGAGGCAATTGCAATAATGCAGGTGAAAGAGGGCAGAGGCTCTGACCAAGGTAGAGGGAGTGATGAGAAGTGGTAGAATTATAGATGTAGTTTGAAGGTAAAGCCAATAGAATTTGATAATAAGCTAGATTTGGAGAGAGAGAGGAACCAAACACAATTCCAAGTGTTTTGGACTGAGCAAATGGAAAAATAAAGTTTCTGTAAGCTGAGATGGGAAAGATAGTGGAATGAGAAGGCTTCAGAGATTCAGAGATCGAGATTCACATTGTGATATGTTAATTTTCAAATTCCTGTTAGATACTTTGGATGAGATGTAAAGAAAGACAGCTAGATATATCAGTCAGGAGTTCAGGGGAGAAGTTAAGGATGGAGATGTTGACCAGTGGGGGTCAGTCCATGGACAGACTTTGCAGATGCGGAACTGGAGAAGGTTAGAGGGTCTAGATAGAATAGAATGATCCTAGGACTGAGTTTTGGTTCACTTGGATTTTGGAGATTTGGAATTTGAGGCAGAATCAACAAATGAGACCAAGACGTATCAGTCAATGAGACAAGAAGAAAATCAAGAGAGAGCAGAATCCAGGAAGCCAAGTTAAAAAAGGATTTCAAGAAAAGCAACCAAATGTGTCAAATGCTGTTGACAGTTCAGGTAAAATGAGGACTGAGAATTGACTTTTAGATTGAGCTACCAGGAAGTCATTGGTGACTTAACGTGAATAATTTCTACAGAATGGTGGGTACCAAAATCTAATTACAGTGGCTCCAAGGGAGAACAGGAAGAGAGAAAACAAACAGAATGATACAGAGTGGGCAGAGAACACTGGTCAAAAGGGAGGAGTTCTGTGTATTTTTTTTTTTTAATGGAGAAATACTAGAGCTAATGGGAATGATTCAATTGGAAGGAAAAAATTCCAAAGAGGGTGGACACTACTCTTGGGATGTCTTTTTGCAGCACATTTATAGAAATAGGAGAAGAAGCGGAATGAATGAGATGAGGCAGTTGACATATGCCATGGTTTGAGCCATGGAACTTCCATTTTCTCAGTGAAATAGGAAGCAGGTCTATCAGCTAAGAGTTTGGAATGGGTGTAGGTGTTGGAGTTTTGAGGAGACGCTATAAAGTAGGAGATAATTTGGGAGTCTGAGAAAGAGACTAGAATAGGGCAATGTAAAAGATCACCAGGAAATACTACACGACCACTTGAGGTTAGCAGAGAGTAGTTACGCTGAGACCAGGTAACATGGTTCAGTGTTTCCCATGGTTGTTCAGCAGACTCAGTGTAGGTAGAAAGTTAGACTTTTAAAACAGAGTTACTGTTTTGACAAGTAACATTAATGAAGGAAGAGGAGCAAGAACGTTTTGAACATTTGTCATTATCAATACATTTATATTATCTTAATTTTAATGATTTCAGAGAATTCTGTAAAATGGACTCAACCTATTTAGTCAATTCCCACAACTTGACCATTGTTTGTTTCTAGTTCATTATTAAATTGAACAAATAGTGATTTAATGAATCCTCTTTATGTCACTCTTTTCTCATTGTTTCTGTTCATTCTTTTGAAAGTAGTATTGCTAAACAAATAGTAAAATAATCAGAATATTTTTAGCTACTAGTAACAGAAAAGCCAATTCGAAATGATTTAAACAATGTGGAAAATTTTTCTCAACATATAACAAGATATCCAATGACATTTTAAGCTCTGCAGTTGTTTAATTCATCATTTTACAAACATCATTATGGACTCTGTTTTTCTGCTTTGTCAACCTCAGTGTGTCAGCTTTGTCTTTAGGCCTGCTGTCCTCATGATCTGAAGATAGCTGCCATGATCTCAGATATTGCATGTGGACATGACAGTATCCCTTCTTAAGAGTCTCTTTTTATAGGCAAGCAAATGTTGGTTCATCTGGGTGAGGTTTTCTCCAGTCACTTAGCGTTATTCTCCTATGAAATTACATGTAATCAAACACTTGTGTTATATTCAAATTATTCCCTGCAATACAAGTATGCCTGTTCACAAGTGTTATAACAGGATATACTGTGCTGACATTGCCATTGATGGAGTTCAGAACAGTAGAAAATGTCCCAAAATATGGCACCTTGACGTTTGAGCAAACAACAGAAGCAAGAAAGTTACTCACCTTCCCCAAACCCTTCTTCTCTGAAGCAGGTATGAGACCCTCACACCAGAGGTGGCTTCCTATACTTGGAGAAAACAAACATTCTTATTTCTGAAGACACAGGGACAAAGAGAAGAATCTGAGCAAACAGATCTTGCTAAATTCCCCCCCGTTTATTACCATAATACCTCCCTTGTCCAATTATACTGTGCAACTGTTCAATTTTCATCAAATCTAAGCATAAAAATATGCAGGTTTCCCTGTTTCTTCGGACCTTCATTTCGGAGGTCTCCATGTTGCATAAAACTTATATTAAATAAATTTGTGTGGTTCTCCCTTGCTAATGTCCTTTATAGGTGCCTCAGCCATGAACCTAGCAATGGGTGAGGAAAGAAACCTTTTCTCCCCTATACCACCCATGCCCCTTTGACCCTATTCCATCTGCATTTTACCTTCTGAAAGGTCTTCACAGTTTCTTGCGTATGGACGATACTCTCTGAGTTTCCTGGGCCCCTTTTTCTCTATCTTTATATTGTGAAGCCCTAAATCTCTGGGGTTATGGAGAGAACTAGGCAGCTGTGATTATGTTGTAATCTTTTTTAGAAACCAAAACTAGTTTTGTCTGACTCTGTAGCTCCTCACTTCCTCCTGTACCAAGCCAAGTGAATTGTGGGTCACTGCAAAATGGCAAGTTTTTTTTTTAAGTAAATATGTGGGCTAAGGTAATAAAAATGAGGTTTCTTTTCTTTTCTTTTCTTTTTTTCTTGAGAAAGCACCAGAAGAAATATTAGTAAAATAAACGCCCTCTGTCAGTAGAAAATGTCAGCCTCTATTTTCTTATCAAAACCTATTATTTTACTCTTTCCCCCTTTTTCTTGATAGATGCTAATAGCCCTCTTACCTTTCAGGTTCTTAGTTGACTCGCAGTTAGAACAGAGGGAAGGAACAAAGACATTTCATGCAAGGTCTGAGAAAATGTAGGGGAAGAAATATTTGCGTTAGAGTCGAGTGAGTTTATGTAAGATTGTCCCTGCTGGAATTAACTAAAATGGAAGCAAGACATGAGGGAAAATGTAGGCCTGTGGGAAGCAAATTAACCATGGAGGAGGAGAGGTGGCACTGGGTGATAGAGTGGAATAAAATTACTTGAGCGCTATTGGGAAGCAAGGGAGGGTATGGGGCAGGTGGTCAAGCAGGACACCGGTGGTGGCAAGGGCAGTGCATCTCTCTGGCCATCACCAACCATGGCAAGACAGGACATAGGAGCCCAGTGGAACCCTTAGGGCATCAGACAACTAGAAGCTCTTCTGTTGGGAAGAATCTAGACTGTATCCTCAATTATTAACTTGCTTATCCTCAGTATCTTAGAGAAAAAGAAATCCAATGGCATCTAATTGTGTTACAGAGTGTTTACATCTGTTTTCAACATGTGTGACTTGCTCAATGACACTTGGGAGCAAGACATTATCAAGTTTCTTCTACTTTACTGAATTGAATGAAATGTTTCAGCTTTTACCAGGAAGGCTGACAGCACATCCAAGCCCAATGTGGCATTCACTTCCTTCCACTCTTTAAGGTCTTAAAAAAAACCGGTCTACACAAGGATGTGAATACCAAGAGGTAGGGATCATTGGGGACCATCTTGGAAGTTGGCTACCACAGGGCATTTACTTTGACTACTTTTAGTATCATGTGTGTCTGCAGCACCATGGTAACAAATGATTCCTGGTTTATACTTTTTAATTAATAAATTAGTCAATGACATTTTAATCATTTTTTTCAACTAGAGATGTGGGTAATTTATGTTGAGAGGAGAGATTAACCAAACAGCAGGGACTTTCTCAAGGACTGACTCAACACTTTTTGCAGGTGGCTCAGCCTGTAATCCCAGCACTTTGGGAGCCCAAGGCGAGTGGATTGCCTGAGCCTGCGGATTCTAGACCAGCCTGGGCAACTTGGTGGGACCTTGTCTCTATGATAAATTAAAAAGTAGCTGGGCATAGTAGCACATGCCTGTAGTTCCAGCTACTTGGAAGGCTGAGGTAGAAGGATCGCTGGAGCCCAGCAGGTCGGTGCTGGGGTGGCTGTGAGTGTGCCACTGCACTTCAACCTGGGCAACAGAGTGAGACTCCAACTCAAAAAACAAACAAACAACAACAACAACAACAACAGAAAACCAAACTGTGGCTGGCCCACTTACTAGGTAGGTCTAAGAATGGTCTCTTTTCTTTCATTCCTACAGGTTGCCTCTGAAATGGGAGTTGTCCAGGCCCAAGGTACACTGGAACCTTTGGTCCACTCCCACCTCACCAAGCTGGTCAGCCAGGATATTGGCTATGGCTCCAGTTCCTGCGTCTCTTGTGCTTGATCCTCAAAATATAACATCAGGGGAGCATGTCTGTGTTCTTGCAATTCAGATAATTCTCCTCCAACCTTCCAGGCTTCTATATTTTTGTTCAGGGTCAAGACATGCCCCATCGTATACTTGCTGAAGCACAAAAGTCTTCCTCCTTCTCTGTGAGGTGTAGTTAAGGAATCCAAAATACTTCCCTGGGATGAGGGAGCCCAGAACTCACGGTCACATTTTAATTATTATCATAAAGAGTTACTATTAATCCTCTTCCCTCTTTTCTTCAAAAATACCTCTAAATACCTCTTAATTTATTCATAACTCACCCCACTACATTTTATTCAATTTATGTTCAATTGTGGATCTAAAATGTGAATATTATTCTGACTTTAAAAGCAATAAAAAGAGCTAAGTAATGTGTTCAGGGTCAGTTATAACATGGGAATAAATCTAAATGAAAGATATTTTCAAATTCCAACCTGATTCTGCAACCCAATTTTTTATTCCTACATTGGCAACAAGTGTCAAGTCAGTCCTTGAGAAAGCCCCTGCTGTTTGGTTAATCTCCCCTCTCAACATAAAACAACAAATACTTATTATCTTAAACAGTTATCTGAGACTAATTTAGCTAGTGGTTCTGGCCCAGAGCCTTACTTAGAATTGCAGTCCAGATGTCAACAGTCATCTGAAGACTGGACTGGGGCTGGAGGAGCCACTTCCAAAATGGTGTACTCACAAGACTGTTGGCAGGAGTTCCTTATAACATGGCCGATGACTTCTGCCAGACTAAATGATCCAAGAGAAGAGAGGAAAAATCATAATGTATTTTATGACATAGCCTTGGAAATTGGAGGAGACTATACATGGATGTGAATACCAAGAGGTAGGGACCATTGGGGATCATCCTGGAAGTTGGCTACCACAGGGCATTTACTTAGACTAATTTTAGTATTATGTGTGTCTGCAGCACAACGGTAACAAATGATTCCTGGTTTATACTTTTTAATTAATAAATTAATCAATCAATGACATTTTAATCAATTTTTTTCAACTAGAGATGTGGGTAATTTCAGAAGCATAACCCACCAAATTGTTTGTATTTCATCTTTTATTATGTACTGGTTAATTCATCAATCTTTATTAATCACCTACTATGTGCCAGATACTATACTAGCTGCTGGGGATATAATGAGGAAAAAAATAAATGTTGGCCCCACTCTCCTAAAGTTGTTAATTGCATAGGGAAAAAAGCTGTTAGATAAAGATATTAGTCCACTTTGTGCTGCTGTAACAGAAAGGGTTATTTACCCACAGACTGAGTAATTTATAATGAACAGAAATATATTGGTTCAGAGTGCTAGAGGTTAAGAAGTTCAAGATCAAGTGGCCAGCATCTATTGAGGACCTTCTTGCTGCATCATCTCATGGTAGAAGGGCAAAGAGAGGATGAAAGAGAGAAATCAAACCTGAAGCCTCAACCCCTTTTTCTAATCAGCATTAATACATTCATGAGGGTGGAGCCCTTATGATCTGAATGCCTCTCATTAGGCCCCACCTGTCAATACTGTTTCATTAGAGATTAAGTTTCCAACACATGCTTTCTGGAAGGCACATTCAAACTATTGCAATGATCACACAAATAGATCCCACAAAAATTTAATGAGTGCTATGAAAGAAGAGTTTAAGTTGCTATGAAAACATAAATCCTGGGAGATCTTATTTAGTTTGAGAATCAGGGAAGGAGACGTTCCTATGTCAGGTTTCTCAGCCTCGGCTCTACTGGCAATTTGAACTGGATGATTCTTTGTTGTGGGGACTGTCCTGTGCACTGCAGGATGTTGCAAGCATCCATGTACTCTGCCTCCTCTATCCACCTCCATAACCTGCCACATCCACACACACACACACACACACACACACACACACACACACATAGACACACAAGTTGTGACAACCAAAAATATCTCCAGGTATTTCTAAATATTCCCTGGGAGGCAAAATATCCCCCAGCTAAAAACTACTATCCTATAGGAAGTTTCCAAGTAAAAAGTGTGGAATGGGAGAGGCATTTCAAGAGGAGTAAAGGTTATGATAGTGAGATCTTTGTTGACTGATATTTCCAAATAATAAAATAAAACAAATAAACAACAGCAACAAAACCATGATTGCCTAATTCTAATTCTCAAATTTAAGTTCCAATCAGCCTCTTGTCTGTATGACTTGTTGGTTCCCCTTTAAACAAAATTCACACCCTGTAGCATGTCTGCTTATGCTGAATAAGGTGTCTCCATATAATTGTCAAGTGAAAAAACAGGTCTGGCCTGAAGCTGTCTTCCAAAACGTATTTTAACTTATTGAATCTCTGGGCTGGTTAAAGTTGTTTGGCCTTCAGCCTGCTGGTTTATATCAATGCCCCAAGCAGGGTATTATCACTCAGAAATACATGGCCTCACTTTTATTGGAAAGATATTTATAGATACTGCTTCTACTCTATATGAATATGTTTAATGTGGAGAGAGTATATAACCAGGCGGGGTGTAAAGTTAGATGATTTCCACCAAGATTTGCCTTATTTCAATTTTGAACAGATAAGAATTAGCTTGTGTGCTTAGAATCCTGAAATCTTGAGTAAAGGAAGCAGAGGATCTAGTGGGAAAAGCATGAGTTTTGGAATGCAGATAATTTAGGGTCACATTTGGCCTCAGCTCTATGATCTTGAACACTTGAAACAGCTTCAATTTCCTCATATGGAATGAAGATAATAATTCTTACCTTGCAGGATTGTTATGAAGATATGTAAAGTTAGAGCAATGGTGGACATACAGTAGATGTCCAAAAGTGAAAGGTCCCTCTTTCCTTTAAACTGTCCAGTTCAACTTCTCTCAAGCATCCCCAAGAGATGGTGCCCTAGACATATGGGAGCCAGCCTGACCTAAGATCATGCTTCATCTTCTACACCCAGAGGATCTTCAAATTACCTCAATTTTTGCCTCCATGTTTTAATCAAGCCCCCATAATTGGCTTTTTAGACTCTTGAGATAGTTGTTCAATTATACAGTTATGACCAAAGACAAAAATCTAACCCTGCACAATGCCTTTTATAATTTCACAGGTTTCTAAAAGTCAGGCTCCTAAATGGAAATTTGGCTCACCTCTGCTGCCTCATTTCTCCTAGGCTTCACTTTCTTTCTCATCCTGTGCTCTAGCAATGCCAGAGTTCTGATGAAATCCTGCCTGCTGTTTCATATCATGATGCTACTTCAGTATTGTGTGTGTGTGTGTGTGCATGTGTGTGTAAAATAAGTTTGCCACTTTATTTAAAGCTTTATACATGTGTATGCATGCTTTAAAGTAGATTCATGTGTTTTTCTTTTTGTTATTGTTGTTTGTTTTAGGGAAAAGGTAGCTATTTATTTGCTTTATTTATATTGTACAACACAAGAGCTGCCCTCTTACTAAATTTGCAAGAGTACACAACACTACTGTTAACTGTAGGCACAATGTTGTACAGCAGGTCTCCAGAATGTATTTACCTTGCATGACTGAAACTTTTTATCCATAGAATAGCAACTCCCCATTTCCCCTCCTCCCAGACCCTGGCAACCTCCATTCTATTTTCTGTGTCTATGACTTTGACTAGTTTAGACATCTCATATAAGTAGAATCATGCAATATGTGCCCTTCTGTGACTTGCTTATTTCACTTAGCATAATGTGCTCCAGATTCGTCTATGTAGTCATATATGGCAAGATTTCCTTTTTTTTGGCTGAATAATATAGATTAAAGATTTAAAGGCACTAATATGGATTAAAGATTTCTCGCACCTGAAGCTGTAAAACTAGGAGAAAACATAAAAGGAAAAGCTTTATGACATTGGTACAGGCAAGATTTTTTGATATGACACCAAAAACATCAGCAACTAAAACAAAATTAGATGATTGGAATTACATCAAACTAAAAACTTTTGTATAGCAAAGAAAATAATAAACCGAATGAAGAAACAACTTACAGAATGGGATGAAATGGGAGAAAATATTTGCACACCATTTATCTGATAAGTGGTAATATCCAAAATTTATAAGAAAGTCATAAAACTCAATAGAAAGAAAACAAATAACCTGATTTTAAAATGGGCAAAGAAGTTAAATAGAAATTTCTCCAAAGAAGACATACAGATGGCTAATAAGCATATGTAAAGATGCTCAACATTACTAATCATTAAGAAATGCAAATGAAAACTACAATGAGATATCACCTCACAATTTTGGGGGTGGCTATTACTTAAAAAGAAGATGCATGTTGTCAAGGATGTGGAGAAATTGAAACCCTTGTACACTGTTGATGGGAGTGGAAAATGGCACATTAGTTATGGAAAATAATACAGAGGTTCCTTAAAAGATTAACATTAGAATCGCCATATGATCCAGCAATGCTACTCAAAGGAATTGAAATCAAAATCTTAAAGAGATATCTGCATTCCCATAGTCACTGCAACATTATTCATAATAGCCAAGGCATGGAAACAACCTAAATGCCCATTTATGAATCAATGGATAAGGAAAATGTGGTATATTTGTCATGCCATTTTAGATGTTGTTTCCTTAGACAGAAACACCCATCTACCCTTGTCCACCCATCAGAATCCTACTGACATCCTCAAGGACCAGCTATCTGCCAGAGCACCTTCTGACCTTCTACTTGCCTTCCTCCCCCTCCATCAGCTCTTTACTTTGACACAACCTCGTACATATTTCTACTCTGGAGTATGTAACACATCAGTGACATAAGTATTTGTTTATTGGTCTGTCTTCTCCACAGTAGAGTGAATTACTGGAAAGAAAGAGCCACATCTTTTTAATGTTTGTGTTCCCAGCTATTATCACTGACCCCTGTATTGGTTTATGTTCCATACACATTAGATGAATGGATTTACATCTAACTTGAAGCTCCCAAGTGACAGAAACTCACAACATTGCAAGGCAGCCATCCTATTTTGACTGTGTGCCCATGCCAAACTCCTATTGATAAATCTTCCATCTTTATTGTCATATCTGCCTCCCTGCCCCCTCTACTCCCTGATCCTGCTTAGAAAAAATACATATGATTTCTCATCAAATCAGCCGCCATTTGATTACTAAAATGCAGACTACATCACAATAGCAATTTTTTTTCTTCTTGGAAAATTCTTTCAATTATTCTTTGTATGACATGATGTCCAGGTCCCTTACCACTTTATCTTACTTATGGAGATCTGTTGTGGGTTGACATTGCCATGTCTAGAACTAAAGCCATGATGCTCAATGGGTTCTAACAGTGTGGTGAGCCTTGGTTCTAAATATATGATGTTATTTGCCCCCTTTTTAGGGGACAAAATATAACATGCTTGCATTTATTTTGATATTTTCCTATTATACCTATATAGTAACTAACTCTAAAGAATTCTTATCATACACCAAATACTGCAGAATTAATGGCCTAAGATTTGTTCTTCTCTCTGTACTCTCTGAACTCAGCTGTTTAACCGTCTTCCTGTCCTCCCAGAAATGCCAGAAGCCCTTTTGTTGAGACACTGCTTCAAGGTCATCAGCCAGGGTGATAGAAACAAAATTGTTGGGTTTCTTCTATCTCTGCTTAGCAATGTCCTTCTGCCAACCTGGCAATAATAAAAACACATGAACCCATGATGCTCACAGTCACATGAACCACAGATTGTAGCATCCAGTCAAAGTACCAAGGAAGTCAGAATGCCTAGCCCTCAGAAATCACTGCTAAATGTAACGTTCAAGGGCCACACAGGTCTGAGGACCCATATTACATAACTCCATTGGTGCCCCTTTGGTCTTCAGGATGACTATAGTTTCAGATGTTCTATGCTCTGCCCAAAGTGCTGGTATTTTTAACCACCCAAATTTATTTAATTATAGATATAATTGCTCACATGTAGTTAGCACATTTTAGATACTCAGAATAGGAGTTTCTGTCACTTGGGAGCTTCAAGTTAGATGTAAATCCATTCATCTAATGTGTATGGAACATAAACTAGTGCAGGGGTCAGTGATAATAGCTGGGAACACAAACATTAAAAAGATGTGGCTCTTGCTTTCCAGTAATTCACTCTCCTGTGGAGAAGACAGACCAATAAACAAATACTTATGTCACTGATGTGTCACACATTCCAGAGATACTCAGAAGTCTTTCCAGCAATCCTCTGAGAAAGACTCATTTTTAAGTTATCAACAAACTTGGCCAAGCATATACAACTATTATTTAGCAGGAAAACTATGACTTAAACCCAGACATAATTCCAATGCTCAAACGCCTAAATTCCATACTGCACTACCTTCTGAATCAGTTTATTCTCATACTAAAGGGAGAATTGGAGATACCATCAGTAATAATACAACTGGAAGCCTAGACCAAGGAAGAACTTTAGAAGCAATAATGAGCACCTGTGGGTGGGAACGTTTATACATGGCATGAATGGGGACAAAGACAACTGGAATAGCAGTTACTGTCCTGTAGTATTTCATTTCAATAGCATGCTAGCACTCTCTGGTTCCTCTTGTACCCACCACTGTATCCAGATGTCCCACACCCCATTTTGCCAATTGGCATTATATGTAGCCTTCTTTGTTCTGCCTTGTCCCTTCTTTTCCTCTTTTCCTGCACTCACCTCCATGGCACTTTCCACATGGCCCAGGCAACCTGTCCGTATGAAATCCATCCCTTGTGTCCCAGTCCCAGGACTGCTCCATCTTGTCCACTAAGACCCAGGAGAGATATTCCCAAGTAATATGTGGGGATCTGGAATCAGCTTGCCAATGGTGTACCCAGGCAGGAGGCAGTGTGGACTTCTCTTGGGGTGAGAAACATGTGGTGCTTTAGAATTGGCTCTAGTCTAAGGAAACAGAAGAGTCATTTCCCTTGGTAGGAAAATCTTCATGAGCTACATCCTCTCAGCAAAGGCCAGCTTAGTCTCAGAGTCCATCAAAACTTCAATTTTATCAAAGTCTCCTCTATAGATGCCATTTTATGTGCTATTAAACAGAACAATGCAGCTCACCAGTGAAATCATCTGCAATAACAGCCCATTAAAAGCTTTCCTTAATATGGAACTTTCTAATTAATGTAAATGGGGTGCAAAGCTTGGAAAGCCAAGTTGATTCTAATGTTCTAATAGGAAAGGGTCTTATTTTTCATTAACAATGTATTAGGGACTCTAATGAAATCTTTATGGCTTGGATATATTACCAAAAAAAGTCATGATTGCTTTGTTTCTTGCCTCATTTCTCAGCCACCTTTCTCTATAAATATTGCTATGTTACACATTAGATTTGAGGAAATAGAATGTTATTCTATCCCCCAAAAAAGACATAGGTTTTATATCTGAATACTCTCAGATTTTCAAGGTATTGAAAGTGGAAGGGAGCACAGTAAAGATTAACGTGATTTCCCAGATGTCTAAGTTGAAAATTGAGCCCCAAAGAGAGTTAAAAACGAATCTAGTCATTTACTGATTTCTTCCCCCCCCTTTTTTCTTCCTTTCTTCCTCTATTTTTTTCTCCCTCCTTCTTTTCCCCTACTTTGTCCCTTCCTTTCACTCGCTCTGAAACTTTTATTGCTCACTGTATCTGTCAGGTTAGGCTAGTTTACACTGCAATAACAAACAAACCCCTGATTTCAAAAGTTTAAACATCATACATTTATCTCTCACCCATATGACATATCCATCATGGTCAACAGGGAGTAGAGTCATGCAGGGATGCAGGCTGATGGAGCCACCACTGTGCTGAACACTGCCAGTTGTCATGTCAGAGGAAAAAGAGAAAGTGGAAAATTGGGCTTAAACTCTTGAAGCTTCTATCTGAATATAACAGGTCACTTCTGCTCAACATTTCCTTGCCCAACACGAGACATATGGCCATGCCAAACTTCAAAGGGTTCATGGAAGTATGATCCTGCAGTGAATCTAAAAATCTCTATGAGACAACAAATGCAATAATCTCTGATCCCAAAACGAATTAGAAACACCTTGCTGTCAGGAGAACCAGCACAAACTCAAGACAAAGCATTATAAGTGCTGTGAGAGGCTGTACCAAGAACCCTAGGACCAAATGGGCTCATTTTCTTTTTCTTTGCCAGCCTTCTCCTGGGACTTTTCTGCAGCTTATTTTGTGACCACCTTCCCATTTCCCTTTGGGGCCCAATGTCTGAGAGGGAAACCAATACTCTGTTCCAGTTCCTGAGGTACTTGCCTTCAGTTTCACAGACCCTTGACCCAAAGGCTTATTATGAGAAGGAGAACTACCTGAGACAAATGCACTCAGGCAGGCATGAGGGTAAGGGAAATGAGGAGCCCAAGGAGAGGAGACCCAGGTTGTTCAGTGTCTGAGGCAGCACAGTGGGTGTGACCTAAACCTGATCTCTGCATGGCCTATGGGTCAGTGCCTATTAAATCTCAGTGCCAGGGTATCGGCCATTTTAGGGGCTAGTGCTCTATCACACAGAGGAGGTGGCAGAATTATTTAGAGCAGGAATCCAGTCCCTGCAGGGAGCTGGAGAATGTGATGGGGAAATTGAGGCAGGATCCCAGCAGAGAGTAACACCGAAGGCTACAGTTTTTCTTCATCAGCCTACAGTAGCAATCTGGCCTCAAACCTATCTGCTGAAGTTGAGCTTAAGTTCCTAGTGAAACACTAACCACACATATTACAAACTTTGGGTAGGATTAAATCTAGAACTCATGAGAGTGAGGGATTCAACCTTAGGGGGTGAAGGAATCCTTGATTTTGGTGGCCTTGTTATGGATAGCCAGACTTCATTTATGTCCCTGTGCAACAGGCCTTTTAAAAGCCAAGACAGAGTGCTCTGGCTGGCTTGTAATCACGTTCCAATCAGCTTCGCAGAATTGTGAAATTGATTATCCTGCTGATCTCACACGGGCTTTAGAGCAAGGCACGGGGGCACTTTAATTCTTTGTTGAGTTCTATACACTGATTCAAGGAGACTTTAGCTTTTCCATTCATCCTCAAGAGGAAGGGAGTTCAAATTACCTTGAAATTACAATTTAGGGGCATCAAACCTCAGCCAGTCTGTTTCATTTTCACAATCACCCAGCCAGGGCCAAGGCCAAGAAAGCAGGAACCCGGCATGTTAACTCCTTTCTAGGAACATGGAGAAGAGGTGGAGCGAGAGACTGAGCAGGCTCAAGGGACTTTAGGAAAGCCGAGAGTGAGAAGCTCTGGGAAGCATGCTGTGGGTGCCCTGATTTGGGGTCTCCCCACAAGATGGTGATTGGGGTATCATAGTCAATTGTGTTACACCAAAGAAACAGGCCTTTTAAAATCCCAGACAGAGTGCTCTGGCTGGCTTTGTAATCACATTCCAATCAGCTAGCTTTTGTTTTGTTGTCATCCTCTGTTGTGATTAAAAAGTTGAAATTTTTCTACTGCCACATGGAGGTGATTAGAACTTTGTTGTGTTTTTCACCAGCCTAGAGATTCAGGGAAATCCTTATGCTGTAAAGCAGCTTGACCAGAGATTTGAACAATGACCAGGAGTCAGCCAGTTGGAGAAAATTGGGAGCCCATCACAGACAGAGGCAGCAGCATGTGCTAAGGCACAGGGGCACTTACTAGAACAAGACTGAGAGAGGGAATGGTAGGATATAAGACTGGGGAGGCCAGGCACACCAAAAAGATGAGCATGTAAAAGCAGAGGCAAAGACTTACATTTAAAAAATGATATGTGGAGATTCCAAGTGCAGAAGTGGAGCTGTGGGGCATAGGAGAAGCACTAAGTGAGGGAATGGTAATCTTGGAGACTTGCTAGAGCAAGTTGGCTCTGTGACACATCTGCGAAGTTATGTACGGATTTCACAAGGAATTTCATTTTCCTCAGAACAAGGCTGATAAGTATACGTCAGAACTATTGTAAGAGCTTTGCATGAATTATCTTATTTGATCTTTAAACAATCCTATGAGGTGGATGCCATTAGTATGTGCATTCTACAGATGAGGAAAATGAGCCTCAGAAAGTTAAACCATTTGCAGAAGGCCACAGAGCTGGTAAATGGTGGGGTTGAGATCCAAATACAGGCAGTTCAAACCTAGAGCCTATTTTTTAACCACTGCACTTTGCTGCCTCCAGTGAAATTAAAGAGATAGAGCTGTCCATTCCTTTGTTTATTCCACAGATATTCACCAAGTTGCAGGTATACCCTGGGCTTTGTACCAACCCTGCTGGGATTACAGGGTTGAGCAAGATGGCAAGTTAGATTCTCACATGGAGTACCCAGTCTAGTGGGGAGACAAAATAAGTGGACAATTAACAAAAGAGAATATCAGGTTGCAAAGGAAGAGTAAAATAGGACATCAAGAAAGAAAGTGCCAGAACTTGAAAGGATCTTTGATGCCACACAGCCCAAATTCTAACTTTTAGAGATGAAAGAATTGAAGCTAAGAAAAGAGGAGTGATCTGCTTAGAGTTCTACAGTAAATTGGCTTCAGGGTAGAAAAGAGAATCCAGGATTGTAATATATTCAAGAGAGATTTATCTGGTGCTTACTGTGTGTCTCCCACTGTCCCAAGAATGCAGTGCTGAGCAAGATCAACAGGGTCCCTCCTTTCAGGAATCTTACATTCATTCCCCCACCCTGCACTGCCTGGGTATCTGAAGCTTTGCAATACACACTTTATTTCATCTCCAGTTAGTTGTACTAAAAAAAAATGTTTATTTCTGCTATGCTCAACTCATAGTAGGGAGATATGAACAAGAGCATTTGTTTCACTGCATGGCCCAGATTCCCCTTCCATGGGCGGGACATTGGGAGAAATAAGAGTAGGAGTCTCATGACTTTCTCTAACTTTCCAAAGAGGAAAACAAACAAGCAAACACACAAACTATTATATAAAATAAGATGATTTCTACCCTACCATATCATTCCTTTGAAGCAATTAATAAATACAGAGTTGGTTATCTTTTCTGAATAGGGAAACAGAAAGGAAAAACCTTAGAAAGGCAAAAGTTCAGGATTACTTTAGCTATTCAGAGTCTTTGTGGTTTCATACAAATTTTTGGATGATTTTTTCAATTTCTGTGAAGAGTGACATTGGTATTTTGATAGAGATTGCATGCAATCTATAGATTGCTCTGGATGGTATTGCCATGTTAATGATACTAATTATTCCAATCCATGAACTTTGGTATATTTTTCCTTTTTTTTTTTGGTGTTCTCTTCAGTATCTTTCATCAGTTTTCCATGTAGATATCATTCACTTATTTGGTTTATTCCTAAGTATTTTTTGTAGCTATTGTAAATGGGATTGCCTTCTTGATTTCTTTATCAGATTATTGTTAGCATATAGAAATGCTACTGATTCTTGTATGTTGATTTTGTATCCTGCAACTTTCCTGAATTCTTGTATCAGGCCTGAGAGCTTTTTTAGTGGAGCCTTTAGGTTTTTCTAAAATAAGATCCTGTCATCTACAAACAAAGACATTGGGTAATACTTCAGAGATTTCCCCTTATACGTGTAATGACTCTTCTTCCCTTCTCATCTTCTCAGACAAAGCAAGGGCTAGTGTCGCCTGAGCTGAGCCTTCAGCTTCCCACATTTCCGGGTGAGGTCACACATCCCTGACTCCACAGCGCAAGCTGCCAAGGCAGGAAGTAAAGGATTCTTCAAGATACAATCCCCAATATCTCGGTGCAGCAGGGCTGCTATGAACCTGCTGAAGTGGAGTCTATTCTAGTAGTCTTCTTTGGATATAAATTAACTCATAGCCTGTCTCCAAGAGCCTGACTCCTTCCCCTGCCACTAGCCCTCCCCTTTGCATATACTAACTCGTTTAATCTTCACAACCACCGTACACGATACAAACAAAGAAACTGAGGCACAGAAACGTTAAACAACTTTTCCAAGGTCCCACAGCTAGTAAGTAGAAGGTGTGATGCTTAAATGCATGCAGTTTTGTTCCAGAGTCTGGATTCTTAGCCAGAGAGATATATCACATCAGTTACTTCTATTTCCTCCTCACCTCTGCTGCTGAGACAATCAGTCCTGAGATCGGGAGGACTTCTAGTGCTACTTGTGCTATTAGTTATAATGATACTATTTTTCTTGCTGCTGTTCTATTGGTACTGCTGCAGGATTTGGTATACTATCTCTACTGGTTCTGCTGTAGTGTTATTTTTTGTGAATAACAGCACTACTGCTACTACTGCACACTAGCTTTCTCTTTCTTTTCCTGCCTTTCCTCCAAAGCCATCAATATTTATTGCCCTAGTCCTAGACTCCTCCATGCCTCCCACAGTCATTATTTACAGATGGGGAACCAGAGCTAAGCAATGTCACCTCTACAGATACAAGGCTGGCAAGTGTCAGCACAGTGTTTTAGGTCTAGGTCATTTATTTCAAGTCCTGTGGTACTTTCAAATGGATACAAAGAGCTTGCAGCTGAGAGTCGATTGTTGTTTAGAACCTTGCTATGCCAAGTGGTCTGTCAATTAACGGCATCAGAATCACCTGGGAATAAATTTGTTCAAAACACGGAATCTCAGGCCTAAACCCAGATCTACTGAATCAGAGTCCGATTTGGTCACAAGTTAAAGCTTGCAAAACACTGGTTTAGAAAACGCTCACAAATCCATGGTGGCGTTTAATCCTTAGAACCCCATGTGAAATTGACAGAGCAGAAAACTCTGTTCCTAGTTGGGCCAGGACAAGGGGCTCAGAACCATGAGTGGGAACAACAGGCTAGTATGGTAATTTCCTTAACTCCCCTTCTTGGGGAGCAAGACCGAGGTGTTGCAAGAGGCAAGGGTCTGAGGGGAATCATGTGAAGCCAGCCAGGTTGGTATCAGAGGTGAATCTGGATTTGCAGCCTCTGTACCTGGACTAAGCAATAATATTTGTGGTGTTATCGATAACTTGGTTAGGGGAGGCATGCATGTGCATGCATGCATGTGTGCACGTGTGTGTTGGGAGAGTACAACGAAGGGCAGCCAGCATCTGTCTAGAGGGACCACTGCTTGGGCATGTATCCCATCCAAGAATAAACTGTTTGTTGAAGGAACATTAGACCTGAGGATTTCTGGAGTTAGCACATACCCTCACCCACGGGCCCACCTGGGCTCACAGACAAATCTCCTTGGTTTTCTTCCTTTCTGTGTGTAACTCCACCCAATGCCTGACTCCTGTTGCCATGAATGTTCCTGGAGAAGGCCGTGCCAGCACAGGTGACATGCAGGACTTTGCTGAGGAGAAAACAGTGGTAAAATGGCATTCATCCAGGTTATCAGAGGAAGGAGGTAATTGCAATGCAAACTAAGAGACAAACAGCTGACAGCCTCTGTCTATCTCTTTACACCAATCCAGAGTATCACTAGGGTATTTTTTCTTTAGAAAGGGAAATATGATAGCGTCAGTCTCTGGCTCAATGCCACAGTTGGTGTCCCACAGCTCTGCCGTGATGCTTGAATTCCTTATCATCCTTTTAAGACCCTTCACTATCTGATCTGAACTCATCACTCTTGCTCGTCTCTCCCACCATAGACTCCATTGCATAGAATTTCTCACCATTTTTTACACTCCCCAGGCTTTTGTGACTGGGGATCTTTTTTCAGGATCTTCCTTCTGGCTGGAATTCTTTGCCCCAATATGCTTAGGAGTTTCTTATACCCATTGCATGTCATGAGCAATGTTAATGTCTGCCCAATACCAGTGTCTGGGCTCTTCACCACTGTATCTCTTAAATCTTCCCTTTCAGAAGGGCCTATGGAAAGGGTGAGGGTTCTTGGGGGTGAGAGTTAGGGTCTGGGTGTGAACTTCTCCCCAGAGAGACTACTATACTTGGGGCCATGAGCACCGTGGCGTGTCTGTTTCAGACAGGCAGCTGGGCTGTCTGGGGGACGGGAATGAAACAGGAGACAAATCTGCATAATGGAGCCATCGATCACTGTCACAAAGTGCAACCAGCTGTGGCCTGGACAGGGTACATTTTTTGGAGAATGCTCTTGGGGAGAGTATTCCTTAATATGAGGCTCCTAAGAGTGCGGTGAGGGTCAGTCAGTGTGAGGAGATTCCTTACTGATGACATTTCGGAGGCAGTTTTGCACTGAATCAACCTAAAAATGTCTCTCCTTCCTGCTGTCGAAACTTGGGATTGCTGTTTCTGCCCTGCAGGGTGGAGTGCTTCCATCTTCCGTCCGGAGATCTCATGTCTTTTCAGCCCTGTTCATCACAGTTTTCTCATGTAATTGGGGAAGCAATTTTCCCTATGCACCATGATCATTTGCTGTTGGCACTCATCAGTCTTTCAATTCTGGAACCATTTTAATTTGTGGTGCTTCCACACTTTTTTTTCTGAAAAATTTTGCTGTCTTTATACCCTCACATGCTGCTTTATTTATTGCTATTGTTTGTTTAATTTTGATGTCTTGTATTCTGATCGCAGTGTTGAACAATATGTTCTGAGCAGGTACTCTGTTCTTTGTTTCTAGCTTTGATGAGACTGCCCTGACTCTCACCACTAAACATGGAATGGACTGTTAATCACTTTATAAGCCTTCACTCGGGATTTTCTTCCAAGCACCTATCACTCACTTCCTTTTTAAATTTAAATGAACAAAAATTTATCTGTCTGCCTCTCTATCAATTGTCTACCTATTTTATTTATCTGTTTACTTGATTAACACCTATCTTAGTTTGTTTGGGCTGTCATAACAAAAATACCATAGACTAAGTAATTTATAAAGAACAGAAGTTTATTTCTCAAACGTTGGAGTCTGGAAGTCCAAGATCAAGGTGCTGACAGGGTTGGTGTCTGATAAGGGCATGGTCTTTGCTTCCAAGAGCTTGAATGATGGAAGGCGGAAGGGCACGAAAGGGTAAGCTCCCTTCTTCCATCTCTTTTATAAGGCACTCATTCATTCATGAGAGTGGACCCATCATGACTCATCACTTCCCAAAAGGCCCCACCTCTGAAAACCACCACAAGGGGGATTAAGTCTCAATGAAATTTGGAAGGGACACATTTATACCCTAGTACCACTTGTCTTGCCTACTAGAATGTAACATCCACTGGGCAGGGGCTTTGTCTTGCTTTTCGTTATATCTCCTGGCACATGGCAGGTAGCAGCAAATGATTGTTGGATACAATACTGACATAATTTCCCCTCCCATTAAAAAATCCCCTGCCCCTGTTGATTACAAATACATTATTTTTTCTTCAGAAATGAATGTTGAATTTTGTCAAATACATTTCGGAGTCTTTGGGATGAACTTTGAGCTATGGATTAGATTAGTTATTTAGTAGAATCTTTTTTATTTTTTATTTTTATTTTATTTTTATTTACTTTTTATTTTAGAGATGTAGGTTGCAATTCAGGATTAGGTATACAAGAAGTCATCGTACAGGTAAAGTTTGGGCAAATCTTAATTGTAATAATCCTTGAATTTCTGAAATAGATTCTTTTTTTCAGTAGTATATTATTCTTTTAAAATTGATATGCCAGTCTATAGTTTTTTGTTTCTTTGTTTTTTTTTAGTCAGAGTCTCACTCTGATGCCTGTGCTGGAGTCCAGTGGTATACTTGTAACTGGGCTCAGGTGATCCTTCCGCCTCAGCCTTCCAAGTCACTGGAACTACATGTAGCTGCTGCCACACCTGACTGATTTTTTAATTTATTGTAGAGATGAAGTCTTGCCAAGTTACCCAGACTGATCTCAAACCTCTGAGCTCAGGCAATCCTCTCACCTCCACCTCCTCAAGTGCTGGAATTGTAGGTGTGAGCCACTGTGCCCAGCTCAGTGTACAGTTTTAATTTTTTTTTTCTAGTTATTGGTTTGGTTTTGTTATGATTCTACTCTCTGCATCAGATTCCAGTGTTACTAACCTCTGATAAGAGGCTTCTAGCCATGCGATCAGCCCCCCCAAAAAAATTTACAACCCCATTAGCAATGCATGAAACTCTTACTCTAGCAAAACTCTGTATTATCATTTAAAATTTTTTTATTACTACTTAGAAGAGCAAACTTGGATATCTAGGTTAAACCTGAATGTGTTGTATTTCTAGTGAGACTGAATCTCCTTGTCCCCATAGGTAATATGTATCTTTGTGAATTTTCTGCTCATGTCATATGTATATATTTTAAATCTGCATGTTCATCCCTTTTATTGATTTGTAAGATCTTTTTCTCTATTAAGAACATTGGCTTTCTCTGCTGTATAAAGGGTGACCCAAAAAACCACCGGAATTTATTTATTAAAAAATTGTGTATTTATTATTATATGTTTAAACTTCACCTTCAAAGTACTCTCCTTTTGATGCAATACACCTATTGAGAAACATTTTTCACTGCTCAAAACTGTTTTTGAATACCTTTTAGTGCTTCTGCCATTTTTTGTTTGTTTCACCTCTTCTACATTGGCAAAATGTTTCTCTTTGAGGATTTTTTTCATCAGGGAAACAAAAAAAAAGTTGCTCAGGGCAGATCTGGTGAATAGGGAGGGTGGGGTACAGGAGTCATACTGTGGGTAGGTGCATTGTCATGGTGAAAAAGCTAGTCACCTGTTTGCCACAGAAAAATTCAGTGAAGCCTAATGCAGCCTCTCACAACAATGCTAGTTGGTACACTGAAACTGATGGGTTCCTAGATCACTTTTCTAGCAGGGGTACACCTAAACTACAAGGGGTCCACCCTCCAAAGGATAATTCAGGGTTTGGGGGGGTTCCCCTTCACAGGTTTATGTATTTTTCACTTTTTGTTTTCCTTTTAATATTATTTGATTGTAAATTTTAACATTATTGAAGCATAATTTTAAATTCTATTGCTCTATTTTTTAAGGCACATTTTCTTCATTTATGTGCATGATTAAAAAATCCAGGCAAGGGATTAAACAACTAGCCACCTGTCCTTACTTCTAATTACTTTATGACTGTATTTTACACTTGATTATTTGATTGAAAGAGGTTTCTCCTTGTCCACAGACCACACTCAACCTTCTCCTTGAACCCCAAAGGGCAGCAGACCCTGCCTCTGTAAGGTTTATAAGGAAAATAAGTGGGTACTGAGAGTGAGCAGATGGAGCACAGCCATGGCAGTGATGCTTTCCACTCAGGGAGGCTGCAGGATTTCTCAGGGGCTGGACAGAAGCTGAGTCACCCTCAGGTCACTACATTCTTATTCAGATGTGAGGAGCTAGGGTAAGACAAATGAGGGCACAGGATGCAACACATAAGCAGGCACTGAGTCTCAGGATCTCAGTTGTCGACTTGCACCTCTGCTGCTTCCTGGGCTGTTCCTTGCCACCTCCACAACCCATCCCTCCCTAGGGGAGAGCAGCTCCCAAACAGGGCCCTGAACCCCTCTCCCCAGCCCCCTGGGCTCAGTTCAGAATTCCCCAGTTTTGGCATGACACATTGTGAGGGGCCTTGCTGAATGGTGTCTCTGACCTGTAGTACCTGGTGCACGTCCTACTGGTGACCATTCCATCATGGGTGTCATGAACTGTAGAGCAGTGCAGCATCATGAGAACTGGACTTGGAATCAGGCAGCATGCTGTGAAAGCTGATCTTTCATTTCCTGGTTTTGGTATACCCTCAGTGTTCCTCTTGCACACATGGTATAACACCGTTCTGCACACCACACAGAATCGTGATCAGAGTCAAGGCGGGGCTATACTTTGCAAATGACAAATATCCATGGTTTATATTATTGCTACTGCGAATCAATATTGGTATCAACAGGTTCATTTAAAGTTTGAGGTTGCTGCTGCAGGCCACTGCTAGCAGCAAGGCTACTGGAAGCATCAACACAGCAGACCAGTCTTTTGGGAATGTGACAATCAAAAAGGAGTGGATTCTGTTCCCTCTGAGAGTGCCTGTCAATGGCAGGATCTTGTCAGTTTACAAATAAAAATCTAAATATTTAGAAACTTAAGCTCCTGCATAAAAATGAGGATTAAAAATGAATATTTATGAACTGATAGTTCTGTAACTCTGTCCTCAAAATGTTTCATTCAGTGACACGAGCCTGTCACTCTTTGGACAGAAGCCAAAGCCAGCCTGGCAGTGTACCACTAGCTCTATGACCTTGATTAAGTCACTCACCCTCTCTGAGCCTGTCTCCTCAGCAGTAAAATTGGAAAAAAATAAATACTTAACTCACAGTGCTACTCTGAAAATTAAATGATACACTGTATACTGGGAAACCCAGCAAAATGCCAGGCACACAGTAAGTGCTCAATAAATTGTGAATATTCTCTGTCTGCCTTGATTTGGCTGAGATCCTTGTCATTTCTGCCAAGAACATGGAAGAAGTTTAAAGGTTTTGTCATATTTTATTCAAAAAGTATCTTAGTTCATTCAGGCTGCTATAACAAAATAACACAGAATAGGTAATTTATAAAGAACAGAAATTTATTTCTCACAAGCCTGGAGGCTGGGAAGTCCAAGACTAAGATGCTGGTATGTTCAGTGTCTGGTGAAGTTCCCCTTCCTCACAGACGACACCTTCATGCTGTGTTCCCACGTGGTGGAAAGGGCAAGGTTGCTCTCTGGAGTCACTTTTATCAGGGCACTAATCTCATTGTGAGGGCTCCGCCCTCCTGAAGGCCCCACCTTTTAATATTATCACTTTGGGAGTTAGATTTCAACATGTGAATTTGGAGGCAGGAGGTAGGACACAAATACTCAAACCATAGCACAATTCTCTAAATTGAATTTAAAACCCTTTATCAGAATTGAGCAAACCCTGCCTTCTTTTGCACTTAGTCATTCTCCAGTCCACAGCTTCTATTTTTTAACCAACTCTCTAGTTGTCTTGAATTTTCCTTCTTCAATTGGAAACACGGCCAAGGTCTGATGGGTTGAGCTTAAGCCTCATCTTTGAAGGTCGGACCCTCTATTCCTTTATTATGTCTTAAATTCTTAGGAAAGCAAAGATTGTTTAGAGTGTCCTGGTGCAGAGTGTCTCAACTGCCCCTCCGTGCCTTCACCCCAAATAGACTGAAGATTAGCTGCATAAAAATCATTGGATTAGGGAGATTTGTTACAAATGGCTACATTCTATACCGATTTACATGGAAACAGCCCCAGACTGCCTCCTATCCTATCTCTATAAGGTAATCCCAGTCTTTCCCCCTGGTTCACTTGGACAGGGGTAGAAAGACTGAAGCCTAGAAACTCAGTTGGACCAACTGGCAATGTTTTCCTTGATGAAAGGATTGGCTCTGGAATTACCAGCCCATGTAGTTGAGGCTTCTAACACTCCTTCCCTTCAACCAAGGACTGCACTGAGATAGATGATATAGTGGTGGGATTTCAGGCACTAGGCTTGGCAATTAGGGGCTTGTGGACAATCCTTGGCACTGAAATGAGGGCTTAGTTATTCATTTGACAAACATTTATGGATGGTCTACTCTCTATCCTGGGAGCTAAGGATACAGTAGTGACCACAGCCAAAGTGGCCTTTGTTTGCATGTTGCCTAGAATCTGGTCAGAGTGGCAGGTGTTAATTAGAGAAGCAACCAAATAAGTGTGGAATTGTACTTGAAATATAGGCTGTGAAAATGCCAGGAGTGGGTTTGAAATAGAGTATCCATTGCTTTTTCTTAGTCTATTCTCTGTAATTGATGCTTTGGCTGGAAATGCAGATGATTGTGGAAAGATGATAGAAGAAGCAATGTGAGACATAAGACTCAGTGCTCAGACCCCAAGTCACAAAGAGAATTTTGGGGAATGATGGCATCTTTTTGAAACCCTTATTAGCTCTCCAGTCAGTGTGCAGATCCTGGCCCCTTGGTCAGCCCATCCTTGCCTCTGGCTGAAACCCCTGCCCTGCAGGGATGCTGCTGGGCACCACACTAGAGGGCATAGTCCCCATGGATATAGCCAACAGTGCTCCTTAGAGTTGTGCAGAATGATGGTTCTGGTTCTTTTATAGCCAATCATGGCACATTGGGCTTGGGCAGAAAAAGTTTGCCTAAGGAAATAACAATGGAGCCCAGAAATGAAGGAAGGGGAAGTATTAACCTAACCAAGAGAGGGTGGAAGAGTGTGCTATGTGAGGGAAAAGCATGGCCATAGGCCCTATGGTGAGAGAGGCCAGTGCTAGGTGTAGGAGAGGTGAGTGTGGTCCAAGTGCAAGATCAGTAAGATGATGTGGGAGTGACAGCAGCCAGGGTAAGACCATGTGGGATCTGCAGGCCACAGTGGAAACAATTGTTTTCATCCTAAAAGCAATGAAAACCATTGGAGGACTACATGTATTGAGTGCTTACCATGCCCGTGCACTGTTCTAAGGGCTTTACAATCTCAGTTATTCCTCCTTCTGACCTATGTAATAGGGACATCATTATCCCCATTTAACAGATGAGAAAATTGGGATATCAAGATGCTCAGCGCTTTGCCCAAAGTCTCACAGCTAGTAAGTGGTAGAGCTCACATTCTTAATCACTGCTGGTAGCTGCCTTTGCTTTTAATGAGGGGTGGGTGGGGCTAGTGTTATTCTTGGGTGTAGCAGGGAAAGATCCAGCCCACCTTTGGCTGAGAATGCCCCGTCTTCTGCCAGGATATGACCAGGTAGGGTAGTGTGGTGTGCCTGAGAGTACATGTGACTCCAGAGGAAGACTTGACACTGGGCGCAGGGACTGACTCCTGTCTCTGGCCCTTATCTGGAGCTGGTGCCTGAGGATTCTGACAAGGCAGAGAAGTCCTTATCAGCCCACACAGCTGCTTCCTGGGTTGTTTCCCCGAGGGAGTTACACAGCAGTGAAATGAAGGTGTCAACATTCAGCTTCACTTCCTGGACAAGCTGCGCTGCCCCGGGGAGCACCAAATACCCGTATGAATTAATGTGGCTTCTGCACTTTGGGTGACTCCATGGCTCACAGTTGGTAGGCTGTAGGGCTTGGGATGGGGAAATAAACCGTGGACACAGAGAGAAGAGGGGGCTTGAAGGCAACGCCTGAGCTGAGGGAGCCTACATATTTTGGCTATTTGCTGAGGGAAGAACAAGAATAAGATTGAAGATCCAAATGAGGTGACTATGTGAGATATTCTCATCAGGGAAACATAATTTGTAAGAAACAAAACTCACTGAAAATAGCTCAGATTGACTTTACAGAAAATCCCAGGCAGTGGATAAAAAATGAATTGGCACCGTGGACGTGCCATTGGAAGTTCGGTACCCAGGCTTTCTTACTTTCTCTTCCCCATGGTCTCTTTCTTGCTTCCTCTGATCAGGCCGCCCCACTCTCCTTTTGCACACTGACTTTCTCTTTGCTTGGCTGTTGCGTTCCTTCTCTGCCACCTTCTTCAAAGGGTGTGCCTGTCTCCGGACTACAATGAGACTAACTCTGCCCCCTCCATCTCTGGGCCTTTGGGCTCCAGCACCTTTTTGTAAATTAATACCCTCGTTCCTTTTAGCAGCTCAATATTATGTCCATGGCATCATTGACTCCATTGACTCTAAAATGGCAACTGTGGTCCAGGAAATGGAAAAAGTAGCTTTCGATGCACAGGTTCAAGGTTGAAAAGGCATTAAAATTATCCAGGGGCATCCAGATTTGGAGACAAGTAGTACACTCCCTTTCTTAGGAACCCTTTTTTATTGGAGTGCTCTCACGGTTCCTGAATTCTTTCTTCTTTGATAGCAAAATCTGGGCCCCTGGAGTGTTTGAATGAAAGAACCAAACTGGATATGGTAGTACTTGCCTGTCATCCCAGCTGCTCAGGAGGCTGAAATGGGAAGATCACTTGAGCTCAAGAGTTTGATTCCAGCCCAGATAACAGAGCAAGACCCCATCTCTAAAAAAAATAGATAAAAGAAAGAAAAAAAAAGAGTCATTCTCAGAGAGGATTACCCCTTCTCCCAACCCCCATACCACAGGTCAGACAGTCCTAGGCAGTATGGTTGAGCCCTTGAATCCCCCAACCTAAGGCTAACAATAAACCCAGTGAGACAGTGATAAGTTGAGAAGCCAGTACAAGCAGGTCTCCATGGAGTGTTTCTATATTTATATTCAGAACACTTCAAAGATTATTTCAATTGCTATTACTTTAGTAAGTGTCTTTCATGCAAATTTTGATATTTTTCAATGAAGGAGGCTTCATCTGAATCAATGCAACGATTCTTTCCACCTCCCACATGAAACACCCAGCACCTTTTAGGTACACACCTTCAACATGCTGAGGAGAGAGTCCCTGAGATACCACCCTCACATCTGAGGGATTTGTGAGCTCTGAATATTGATGGGAGCCTGGAGTTCTGTGTGTGAATCTCATGAACAGTTTATGTTATTTTAAATATTGCCTCAGCAGTATACCCTGTCTCTGAAGTTCTGCTGGGCCCCTTGCCCTAATCCCCCCACTTGCAGAGCAGTGAGTTTCAAGATCTCAGGGGCCCTGGGAGGCTAACACTAGAGGCTACACCTGCCAAAGCCCTGGGAATGGCCCCCTTCAGAGAGCACAGCTTATAACCATGCCTTCATGTTGAGCTCCACACTCCTGGTGCCCACTTGGGATGGCCATGCCGGGTGAGCAGTGGCCATTTTCTCATATGCTTCATCAGCCTGAATTTGTGTTCATTTTTCCTGCCCAGGGAATAATTTATATGCCCCGTTCTTCCCACACTCCCCCAGTAAAGAAGGAAGCCTCATGGGGTAGTCGAACCAGGTAGCTGGGTCACAAGGCAGGGTCCGGAGTCTGGGCTTTGCAGCATCCTTAGGGCCCAGAGGACATGGAGGTGTCCTCCCAGGTGCTGAGGGCCAGAGCCTGGTGGAGGAGTCACAAGAGGTCATGGGTTCCTGCATCTATGGCCTGAGCTTGAGCAGGTACCTTTCAGGACCAAGAGTTCAGTTCTCCCAGCCAGGTGTCACCACCAAGTCTTCCTCAGTGGCTACTTATCATGACCTGCAGCAGCTCCCATTCTACCCAGACTAGACACCCATGTCTTGCAAGGACTCACAGAGGTCTGTGTGACCCCCATCTACTCCTCTGACTGCTTCTCCCACTCTTCCTTCCTGGAAGGCTCTTCTTAGATCTCTACCTTGCCAACTCCCCACCTCCATGACATCCTTGCCCAAATCCCGCTTTCTCACCGGGATCTGTTCAGGATTGCATCCTTCCCCCTCTGCACTCCTGTACCCCTCACCCTGTTGTGCTGTGCTGTTTGTTTCCTAGAGCACTTATCATCTGCTAGCATACCAAGTGAATGACATATTTACTATGTGTATTATAATTTTCTCCCCTCCTTGCACCTTCCTGGTGACCAGAAAGTAAACTCTAGGATGGCAATAACCTTTAGTGGTTTGTTAACTGGCATATCTCAAGTGCCAAAAATAATGACTAGTTTTTATTACTGCTCACTGATACTTGTTGACTATGACTTCCCAAAAAAACCCTCCCAGACCCTCTCTGATGCTGTAAATCTAGGTCTGTCTTACTTGATATTTTCCTAAGTGCCAGGCATTTCTAAAGCCTCTCATATACATCGACACATGTCAACTTCATGAAAAACCTTTTCTCTTAATGATGGAATTGAGTCTTGTTGAAGTATTCTAGCCTAAACCAATCCTGCACGCCCAAGATCAAGTTCACAGTGTTGATCAGATTCACACAGTTCTTTTATAATCCAAAAGTTCTTCCTTTTGTTCTCTAGGAGTCTTTGCTGGTACAATTCAAAATGATTCCTTTCTATTCTAAACCTCCTCCCAAATAAACGGTATAGGAAGGATTGTATCTATAAAGAAACACAAGCATTCACAAAGTACACTTTACTATAAGGCCAAAAAGAAAAAAAAAAAGGCAAAATCCCAAAGCCACTTTCTTTTTCAGTTTGTGGTTTGGTTTCTCCCTCCAGTGGGTGCCTAATGAGGCATGGCTCTGGAAGGCCAGGCAATCAGACAGCTCACTTTGTGGGTTTTACTCTGCAATCCCCAGCTTAGGACACCAAGTTTACAGCCTTTCAATGAGCTCCGCACACACATGCCATGTAGTGACTGCAATCATGGGAGGAGCAGGTGAAAACCAGCCTTGTCTCACCCAGATTCTGTGTGCTTGCAGCACTGCCCAGAGGCAGAATTGCAGGTAAGAGGAACTGAGATCCCTCCCTCCAAAGGTGGTCACAGATGACCCCTGGCATTGCCTCTAGGGGCATGTCTCACTCAGATGGGACAGAAGATCTGGACAGAAATGGCACAGTTGTCGATGACAAGTTAGAGCTTCTGGGAGTCACATGTGCAGAAATGGACACTATTGGCCAGTGGGAAGGGATGGGATGAGAAGGAAAGCAAGTGCCAGAATCTCTCAGGAGCCTTGGGAGAAAACCACTTAGGCCACAGCTAGCAACCTCCTGATTCTGGGGTAGACTGGCATGGGGGGCATGGAGGAGTTGGAACATGTAGCATGTGTCTTTGGAGAGATGACAAGCCCAGGCGTCATCCTTCTGCCCATGGTCACCCAAGGAAAAGAAGAGAGGCCTGGTCTGTCAGGAAATCAGGGAACCTGGGCTGCCCTCAAGGCTGCCCTCTGGACCTTTGGCATCTATTAGCACCTACTAGGTGAGGGAAGGCATCGAAGCTGTGGTCCACAAGATCCTGCTGACTCTGATGAAGGACACAGCCCCTGGTCTCCCATAAGGACTTTGGAAAGAGTCCTGGAGCAGGTGGTGGGGCATGGGCAAACAACACATCCTCTTGGAAACTTCCTGCAGGTGGCAGGGGGGCTGACTCCCAGGCACCACCCTCAGTGCAGGAGGGTGTATGTTGGAAGCAGCCGTACAACTCCATATTAGCACTGGCACCATGCTCAGCACCATGAGCTTCCTCTGCACAAGAACTGCCTCATTAGTCCACACACTTTTCCTCATTCTACAGAGAAGAGAGGCTCTGGGTTGTTTGCATCTGCTCTAGACCTTGCATTCTTAACAGGAGTGCCATTACCTTCTCCCACTCCCACCACCCAAGAGGTGAAAATTGGTTCTTGGTGGTGTGGTGGAGGCGGGGATGTGGAAAAATTGTCCCTTCTCATGTATTTGCATAATATGCACAAAGTGCATGGGTGACTGTACAGAGAGGCATGGAGTCCATATGAAATGATACAACATGCCATTTCAATGATACAACTTCATGGGAGCACAACAAAGAAAAAAATTCTAAATAGGCTTCTTAGGAGGTGATAATGAAAAAGAAAAAATGGTTGAGAAAACCCTGGTGTATCTATTGGCTACAAGTGCCTATTGAGTACTCGAAATATGACTTACCCGGATCAAAATATGCAGAGATTGTAAAATACATATGGGATTTTGAACACATAATAGGAAAAATAGAATGTAAAATATGCCTTAATAATTTTGTGTCAATTACATGTTGGAATGATAACATTGTGGATATCTTGGGTTAAATAAAGTATATTACTAAAATTAATTTTGCCTGCTTCTCTTTACTTTTTTTATGTGGCTCCTAGAAAAATACAAAACCACAAATGTGCCTCACATCCTGTTTCTACTGAGCAGTGCTGATCTGAGTGACCATCTGCTAAGTGGAAGCATCAGGATTTGTACCCAAGTCTTTCGACATCCTTGTTATCCCATAACTGCCTCCTGCGGGAGGAACCACTTACTATGTGACCTTAGATGTGCCTCTTAACCTCTCTGTGCCTCAGTTTCCTTCTCCCCAGTCTCCTCCAGGTACTTTGTAAATGGAGAAGCTCTCCCCAGCTGTGAGACTCTACTCTGGACCTAGCTCTGAGCCAGGGGTCACTGCAGGATGGGAGGGTGTGGAGTCCCTAGGAGACCCTTTTCATTAGAAATGATGGTTTTGTAAATAGCAATGTCACCTGCTGTGTGTCTGCTTCTGGAAAAATACCACAAGGGCAAAGTTAGAAAAGGAGAGCCTCTAACCCGAGACCAGCAGGTTAGAGAAAGCTTAGGATAAATGATCATTTTAACCGAGAAGGGAGAAAAACAAAAACTTTCATCTCTTCTGGAAAGGAAGAGATATAACCAAAAGAACAATAGAGTTTTACAAAACCTTTTCATATTAAGTAGGGGCTAATAAAACATCTTACAAATGCTGCTCGGCTGTATTGAATTGATGCTCGAATCTCCAATATGCCCACCCTTTTATGCCTTTCCTAATGCCTAATTTAGTGGGGAGAAAATCAATTCTATTTTAATTTCATGAGAAAAATGCTGAATGAAAGAAAAGTGCAATAGAGTGAAACTTCAGCCTTCAGCCCCCCGCTGACCCAGAATGTGTGATTATGTGATCAGTGGATTTCTCCTTAGAAGGCCTCTCAATCTGCTCCCTGCCTTGGCCTCTGACAAGGAGGCAGGAAGTTCCAGGTTGGTCTGGGGTGCTTGGGAAATGCAGTCCAGCATCAGGTCCCCCCAGTCTTCCCCCACTCTCCAAATTTACCTCCACTCCATCCTCCCTTAATTTTGGCCTCTGTATACCCACTTCTCTAGTGAGAAGTTCTCCCTGCCCCTCCAAACTCCTGGGGTGTCCTCTCACTCTAGCTGATTCTTTAACAAACAGGTTCCCAGAGCAGAACTCCTGGCCACCCAGCCCCTGGAAGCAAGACTGGCCACTCTTTATGCCGACAAAAGAGCACCGAGGACAAGCAGGTGGATTCTAGATTCATACTGCCTGGATTCTAAGCTTAGCTCTGCCTCGTTCTGTGAGAACTCTGAAAAGTTATTTTCCTGAAGCTTTAGTTTCCTCATCTGCAAAATGGGAATAGTAATGGTAGTAGTCTCATAAACTTAATGATTAAATGAGCAAGATGTGAAAAGAGCTTGGGAAGGCGCCTGGCGAATAGTGAGTGGTAGTAAATGTTTACTTGTGTTATTATTATTGAAATAAATTGCTACAAGGATGTGGTGGTAAGCAAAGCCTTTGGCTTCTGACCTTGTGGTTCCAGGTTCCAGATTAACCATTCGATAATATTCTAGCACATTTTTTTCTATTCTCTTTTTTTAAAAAGTTTTAATAATTTTCAGACTTATAGAAATGTTGCAAAATTAGTACAAATTTTTATATACCCATCACCTGGCATCCCCTAATGTCAGCTTCTTACATAACCACAGTACAATGATTGAAGCGAGGACATCAACATCAACCAGTACCTTAAATTATAGTCTGGTGAATACTGTATTCTCCAGAACTTATTTTAACTTCACTTATTTTCACATGAATGTCCTTTTTCCCATCCAGGCTCCGGTCCAGAATCCTGTGTTGCCCTGACTGCCTGTGTTTTCTTAGTTTTCTCCCATGTAGACACCTTCTCAGGGTTTGGTTTGTTTGTTTCTTTGTTTTTTGTCTCTTAAGACCCTGTCACTTCTGATGTATACTGGTCAGTTATTCTGCATATTGCCCTTTAGTTTTTTTCAGATGTTTTCCCACAGTTAGGCTGAAATTATGCATTTCTGACAAAAATCCCATACAAGTGCTCTGCCTTTCTCAGAACATCCTATCCAGGAGAAGATGATGCCCGTCACTCTCCTCATTACTGATGTTGTTAATTCTGATCACTTGATTAAGAAGGTAGCATGGCCTGGGCACTTCGGGTTTTGATCAGGAATTGGTTGTCAGGTCCAACTTCCATACAAGTGCCTCCTGCATTTTCTAAGGTTCTTAGGTTTTACATTTAGGTCTGTGATCCATTTAGAGTTAATTTTTGTGTATGGGGA
>CAUYQG010052097.1:0-35362 GCA_963574415.1 Tarsius wallacei
AAGCAAGTATTTAATGCAATGAATCTCAAGTACACTGATTTGATCTTTACAAATTATATGAAGGTATTCAATTATCACATGTGGCCCAAAACTATGTACATTTTTTATTCCTGAAAAACAAAAAAATTAAAGAACAAATGAATAAACAGGCTATCATGGGTAATGTCCTTGGATTAATCCTCTGATATGGTCATTCAAATTGCATATCTTAATGACTTCAGTACTGGATGACTTAGCATGAAAATCTGCCAAAGTATTTTCTTGGTATTCAATTAATTCTAGTTATGCTTGATGTTGAATGAGCCGTTTCATGAAACCATTTCTCCACTAGAGTTCTGGGAATTCTTATTCAACCAATGGTATTTTTAAAGTCTAAAAATTTTATGCAATCTCTGGAACACATATTCATAATACATTTACACAAATATATGCTATGAAAAATGAGATGGAATCAAAATTAAAATATAAGTAAAATAGTAATAGTATTTAAAAACCAGATTGTAGCCGGGCTCAGTGGCTCAGCCTGTAATCCCGCGCCTTGGGAGGTTGAGGTGAGTGGATTGCCTGAGTCCACGGGTTCAAGACCCGCCTGGGCAACTTGGTGAGACCTCATCTCTACAATAAATCAAAAAAAATTAGCCGGGTGTGGTAGTGTGCTCCTGTAGTTCCAGCTACTTGGAAGGCTGAGGTGGAAGGATCACCGGAGCCCAGCAGGTCAAGGCTGTGGTAGCCGGGGGTGGCCACTGCACTCCAGTCTGGGCGACAGAGTGAGACTCCAACTCAAAACAAAACAAAACAAAACAAAACAAAACAAAAAACAGATTGTGATGAAAGGAGGATTTTCAGAGGAAAATAAATATTATTAGTTTTTTAGCTAAAATAATCTTACAGTATATATGCTTAAAAATTATGATGGGCAGCTAAAGAAGCTTTTTTCATGTGATATTTCACTTTATGACTTACCTATACTCAAAATTGAGAACTTACAAATACAGTAAACAGTAAGTTAAATACAAGTGAATTTTAATGTTGTAGCTTCGAGTTTTATTAGTAAACTTCATTTGCTGATGTGCTTCGTAAGTCACATTTGAAACACAAAATACACTATGAAAAATATATTATTCCTAGGCATATAATTTTAACAATTTAAAAATATAAGTTTGAGACCAGATTTTAAAGGGTGATTGGAATAAGGCTGAGATTCAAAGAGAATGAATATTTCCAGGGTTCTCAAAGTGAATAACAAAGAGAATCAAAACGGGGATTATCAAAGAGAATGAGAGATTGGAGGAGAAAGATTTCAAAGTGAATGCCCAAACAAAAGCAAAGCCAGCATGGAGGAACGATTTCTGCATTTGACAAAGGATTGTGTTGGACGTCTTGCCACATGTAATGTTTCTCACACTCACAACCATATTCCTTTAAAAGTTATCTTGGTACTTCCACTTATATTTTAATTCACTTGTCTGAGCCTTTTTGCTTTTGGTCATGCAGAATCACCCTCACACAGCAATCAACTATAAAACTGGGCATTTTTAAAATGCTTTGTTTATTTTTAATCTCTGTGCATATGTAATAGTCACATATATTTGCAGGGCACAAGTGATATTTTGATACAGGTGTGCATTCCATAATGGTCAAATATGGATAGTTGGGATAGCCATCAACTCAAAACTAGATAAATTACACACAACAGTTGTTTCAGACCTTGGTGATGAAGATGTGAAGGTCAGAAGGCTAGGCAGCTGGAAACTGCAGGGGTCTGTGCAGAAAAAGAACCTCCGAAAATTGTGTTGGCTTCACCTGGGGTACTTGCTGAAAGCAGGCAGAATTTCACTTTCTTGCACTTTGCAGACAGGGCCTTTTTTAGGTTGTGGTGATCCTGCCATGAGCTAGTCTACTGATACCGTTTTGCCAACACTGGGCAATCACTTCCTGTCCCTGTTCGGTGCTCTGGAACTGAACCGCCAGTGTCTTGGAGGCATTCCTGTTCAGAGTGCCGAAAGGGGAAAGGGAGAGACATTATGAGGACAGACAACAGGGAACCAAGATTAGCCACAAGGAAACAAATCCTGAGATTCAGATGAGTGTGGCTATTTCAGAGCTCTTACTGGCAAGACTAGAGAGCTCTTTCTGATCACATGGGTCACTCGGTAAGTACCTCAAAACACCACACCTAAGCACTGCATTGAAACTCCCCCCATGTTTAAGACTACGCTAGCACTGGAAATCAGTCAGAAACAAGATCTAGTGGGTACTCAGTGAGTTAACTATTTGCTAGAAAAAATGCAGCGTTCTTTTATTTTATTTATTTTATTTTTTATTTTTTAAATCAATATTTTTTATTTTAATATTGTGGGGTACAGTTAAGGGTTAGATATGCAAATATGCTTCATTCAGGCCCCCTTGTTGATAAGGGGCGTCACCCCGTCCCCAGACAGATATTGACTACTGTTAAATCCCACCTCCTTTCCCCTCCCTCCCCCCCCATAGTTTCCCACCAGGTTCTTTTAAAGACAGAAAACAAATTACAGATTTTCTGCATTTTGACTCCCTCCAGTCAAAAATTAGTAGGTACACAGAGAAGCAAGGAAGTGTGATCCAACGTTCAAAGAAAAAGTAGTTAACAGGGTGTGAGGATACAACATCAATAATGGTACCTGATCTCAAACTAGGCAAAGTGGGGATCAAAAGAAGGCCCAAACTTTACCTGTGTGATGTCCACTTGTACACCTAATCCTGAATTGTACCCCACATCTTTAAAGTAAAACATTAAATAAATAAATAAAACTTTAAAAAAAAGAAATAGAAAAAGAAGCTATAGAGATGATCAATTAGGTGGTCAGAGCTTTTAAAACTACTATCAATATACTCAAATGTTTAAGGATTGAGTGTTAAATGGTAGGCCAGGCGGTGGCCTTTGCATGCAAACCTAGCACTTCGGGAGGCTGAGATGGGAGGATTGTTTGAGCCCAGGAGTTTGAGATCAGTTCAAGAAACATAGTGAGACCTTGTTTCTGCAAAACATTAAAAAAAAAAATTAGCAGGCATGGTGGCATGTGCCTATAGTTCCAGCTACTTGGGAGGCTGAGGCAGAAGAATCACATAAGCCCAGGAGGCTGAGGCTGTGAGGAGCTGTGATCATGCCACTGCACTCCAGCATGGGCAACAGAGTGAGACTGTGAGTCAAAAAAAAAAGTAAAATGGTATTCTGGACTGAACTGTGCCATACAAATCTATGTGTTGACGGTATTACCCCCAACATGACCTTATTTGGAGATACAGCCTTTACAGAAGTAGTTTAGGTTAAAAGAGGCCTTAAGAGTGAGACCCTAATCCGGTAGGACAGGTGTCCTTATAAGAGAAAGAGACACCAGGTGTGCACATGCACAGAGGAAGGACCACATGAAGACTAGTCAGAAGGCAGCCATCTGCAAACCAGGAATCAAAGCCTCACAGAAGTCAGCCCCGTAGACGCCTTGATCTTGGACTTCCAGCCTACAAGAACTGTGAGAAAATACATTTCTGTTTTTTAAATGCCACCTAGTCTGTGGCATTTTGTCATGGCAGCCCTAGCAGACTACTGCTAGCTGGAAGTATGTTGTTTAAATTCAGAATACCTGAGGATTAGGTTTCTGTGTTTTCTTGATTTCTAATATATTCCTCTGTTGTCAAAGAACACACCCTTGTGAACACCATCTTTCGAAACATGCTGAGAGTTCTTTTATGCCTGGCATGTTGTCCCTTTGGTGAATGGTGCATGAGCACTGAACAGAATTCAGGTTTTCACATGTTGTATGAAGTGTCCAGTACATGGTAATTAGGGCAGCTGGGCTGATGTTGCTTCTTGACTGATTTTCTGTCCACGTGTTCCAGATATTAATGAGGTAGCCATATTGGAATGTCCAAGCAAAACTGAATATTTGCTGGTTTCTCTTCAGCTTGTCAAGTACGACACTGTTCATTTTGAAAATATCTTACAGGATGCGTACACAAATAGGTTGCACAAAGAAGAGCAAATTAAAGCCCAGATACTCATAAGTACGAGGAAAAAAATAATACAGACAAGAGCACAAATCAATCAACCACCAAAGAGAAGGACAACGGAATGCCATAAAACAAAATACCGATTATTTGCAAAGAATTGGGACCATCTATCTTGCTAAAAGCAAGAAGATACAAGTTGCTAATAGCAGGAATGAAATTAAGTCACCTCACACAAACAGAAGAGAAGAAAACTTTCCTCTCCTTGAAAGTGGGCGGGGCCTGTGATCTCACGCTGGTCATCTAAGGAGGAGATGAAACCTCAGAGACGCTCTCCTGCTAGGCTCCAGGAGGAAAGCAAACATGCATTTCCTTGAGTTTGTATAATTTAGAGCCTCATGGTTCACAAATATAGCATTTGCTCATGCTGATGTGGAAAATGCTTAATACTATTTTCTCAATGGCAAACATTATATTTATTTTTTTCTATCTACAAGGCACATGCACGCTAGTTGTAAAATGTTAATTAGCTCCTACATATGTGATGAAGAAAGGCAGGTCTATGTAAACCAAAGTGGGTTTCAGAGCAAGAACAAAACATTCATTTTAATTTTAAAAAAAGAGAGAGAGACGGTTTATTCATTGGTTTGAAGAAGAACCTAAATCTATTATCTACTTTCCTTCAGCTCTAAGGTCATGTGACTGTATTCTTCTCCACTGATTTCTGTATTTCAGTGCTGGGTTTTCATAGAACTGGAATCCCTTGGTAGAAAAGTATATTTTTTAAAAGTTTGAATTTTGTAAAGGAAACTCGAAAACAAAATTTATCTCTATAAATAAAACAGTAAGGGCCAGGCATGGTGGCTCAGCCTGTAATCCCAGCACTCTGGGAGGCCGATGCCAGAGGATTGCCTGAGCCTGACCAGCCTGGGCAACTTGGTGAGACCTCGTCTCTACAATAAATCACAAAAACTAGCCAGGTGTGGTGGTGTGCATCTGTAGTTCCAGCTACCTGGAAGGCTGAGGCGGAAGGATCGCCTGAGTCCAGCAGGTGAAGACTGCAGTGGCTGTGAGTGTGCCATTGCACTCCAGTCTGGGCAACAAGAGTGAGACTCTAACTCAAACAAATAAATAAATAAATGATAAGAAGTTGAAAATATCATTCGAGATGCGCTATGTACAATGGCAACCAGAATGTGAGTAAAATAATAATTATCAAACAAAAGTTATTTAGGATGTGTCTGGGAAATTATTTTTCAATGATCAAAAGAAATAAATGTATTCCTAAATAAACGCAGACATAAATCGTGCTAGTTATTGGAAAAACGGAAGATGGTAAACATGCCGAATGCCCTCATAGTAATCTACAGCTTTAGAGTAATTGCTTGTTGTTTATTTTTTTCAAGCAAATTGACAAGTTGTCTCTAAAATGTAAGTATAGGAGTCCAAAAGTATTCAAGATACTCCAGGAAAAAAAGTGTAAAGAAAAAGAGGATTAAGGGAAAAGGAGAAGGCAGAGAAAGACGTTAAAAAGGGGGTGGGGAGAGAATAGGCTTGTTCTGTTTAGATGACAGGTGACACATCGTAAAGTTCTAATAGTGAAGAAAGTGAGATCCTGGACCAGGGATAGACAGTTTCAACCGATGAGACAGAGCTGGAATCCTAGAAACTCTACCCAAAATGCATGGAAAACCTATTGTAAGACAGAGCCGGACTTTGCAGCTCTCTGGGAGATGGCTGGGCTGTTAGACATATGGCAGTGGGATCTCGGCTTATCCGTGTGGGGATGCATTTACTGTGGGCCTTCACATCACACCAGACCCCCAAATCAATACTGAATGAATTAAAGACATCAGTTTCAAAGGCAGCAACCTAACCCTTTTAGAAGTACTCACTGGCAGTGCAGGGTAAGAAAAGATGAGTGGACATCTTTTATTAATTAGACACAAAAATTTTAACTATTAAAAGGTGACGAGTTTGAAAGTATTAAATTAAGGTTATTTGTTCATTAAAGAAGCCCTCAAAGAAATTGAAAAAGTAATACAAGAACCAAAAGGACATTTTTACACACACACACACACACACACACACACACACACACACACACTGTATATATAGTATATATATATATATATAAATGATTCAGTCAACCTCACAAAAAATTGCAAAATAGAGGAGAGGTCAATTCACAAATTGCAAAAATTCAGAATGACTCGAGTTTATCCAAAATCATTACACTTACCAACAATCAACAAAATGCAAATTAAGACCACATTTGATAGACTCTGGCTCTGCAAAATTAAAAAATTTAGAGTTTCAAGTATTTGAAAGAGCTTAGGAAAATAAAAAATATAATACAATGCTGATAAGATTATAAAGAAATTTTAACACCTTGAAAAGCATTTTAATGTTATTTTTGAAAATATACACCAACCCTTGAACATATATTCTAAAGAAACTCATATATTTTAAACAGGCCATCTACAAGAGTATGCATAGGTTGACTGTAGCAACATTTTGCAAGCCACCCAAATGGCCGTGAACTCTGGGTTGCTGTTCATGCATGGAGGATAATAGCATGAGGTCACGAACATGACTGATCTTTAACTCCATAGAGCAACCTGAATTTTACAAACTTATGAGTGGAATGGACATGAGAGATTACCTAGGGAGTGATATGGTCTTAATAAGACTTGGCAGGTATTTTACAAAGGTCGTTTCACAAAGATACTTTATGAATATCGCTTATCCCACCCACATAAAGGGAAGAAACTTGTATCATTGTTAGCTGTCTTGCTCCCTCCCATTTCCCTTCTCCTGTTCTCTCACAATCACATATCTATACTGTTGGGAAATAGTTCTCCCTGGGTCTCTGGCTTTTGTTTAGATTGCCTTTCCAAAGATGTTTGTTTAGCAAATATCCCTGAAAGACAGAAATAGTGAAGCCCTCAGGACCAGAGGCAAATTTGCTTTCTGCTCAAGACAAAATATAGATAATACCTCTTTCTGGAGAAGTGTTGGACAGGATTGCAAGCACTTCCTTACAAAAGATCAGGATTTCCTAAATGGGGTCTTCTGCCCTGAAACGTACCCAAAGATACGTTCAGGCATCAACTGGCCCTCTTCATGTCAGATGGTGGAAATGGGCTCAAGGAACCTGAACAAATGATGTTGCTCTGTTGTTGCAATGAGTAATACACTTTCCTTGGTCTTTGACCCAGGGGGCTTGTTTTTCTGTCAATCTTCATAGACCTGGGGCTGGTGTGAACTTGTTAGCTTGCATTTGCTCTTACAGTTCTCACTAGTTCTGATGAGGAGGATATGAAAGTGACCGTCACATGGATTTCTGAAAAAGACAACGACCTTCCCGCAGGCTGAGTAATGGGATTTCAGAGGAGTCCTTGGGAATATGCAGTGGACTTGACCAAATCACACAGTTAATCAGACAATCAACACCTCTCCACTACATTGCCAGTTAGTGAAGAGGTGCTGGCTTACCTAGCACCAATAAGCATGTGCAAAGCCCAGGGTTTGAGTGGGAAGACAGTCAGTCAACAAACCAAAACATCAATAAACATATCAGCCAGTGTTAGGCTTCCCACCAAAAATAATGCATTGTGTTATTTTAAAAAGAGCACTGGATGCACATATTGAAAGCTATCTACATGACTTTCTAAGAATTTTAGACTGTGCTATACGCAGCACACAGAGATGTTAAACCAGTGGAAAGACTGAATTTTTAAAAATGTAATTCTGCTGTCAGTTGTGGAAAGACACTAGAAGAAGGAAGACCATTTAGGAGGCTACTGCTATAATAAAATAAAAATAAGACACACAGAGTTGAATCAGATAAATGGAATGAAAAGTCCTGACCTCAATGAAGACTCTGTGGAAAGTAACAAAATATCCTGAAACGGTTTAGTGTTGGCTGGATCGTCAATTGTACCCGGTCATGGCTGATAAAAAGGATACACAGACACACCTGAATATGTTGATATTCCATATGTGATAAGCTAGGAGGGAAATTAATCTTTCAGTGTAACCATTGTTCAATATGACCTATTCTGAAACTAAAATAATAAATTGATAATTAAATTTGACTGACATCCTCCAAAGTGAATCATATCTTTGACCAATGTGGCATAATTCATGTACTTGATTATTGGTTTCTTATTTATTTATTTATTTATTTATTTATTTTTTGGCAAAGAGACTTAGAGTCAAATTTAGGTCTCAATTATGCCATCTTATATTAAATATCCGCCGCATATATTTTTCTGGATCTTTCATTTTATTCTGATTCACATTTTTCCTAGTTCTGAGTTTATATACTTTGAGTATTTTGCCTTTTGTTAGATGCAGTTTTGGAAAGTTTTTCCATTGCTTCTGTTGTACATAAATTTCATGACAAATTCAGCCAATGATGAATAAGAATATATAATAGGAATTTTATTCCTTTCTTTACTATAACAAACAGATAGTATTCCTCATGGGGACCTGTTTTTAGAGAAGTCTGACTTTTATTGTCTGGAGCAGATATAAAGAAATAACAGAGACTGCAGGACTCCCAGGAAGGGGAGACAGTGAGTGACTGTGATGACAGAGGGAATCAACTCTTTCATGGACACTGACGGCTCCAAAGTGCTGCCCAAAGTTATCAGTTTCTTATTGTAGCCATTAAAAATGACACCTGATGGATCTTTCTTTTCTCAGATTTAGAACCCAAAACTTCACAAAGGCATGGGATACGGCCTGAGGAACGTTGTGGTTTGGCCACGAGTGATTGAGGAATGCAGGTAAAATGAGAGCTGAGGAGAAGCAGAGAGACATCGCTGTCACGTGTTGGTGCCTGGCAAGACACTTTCCTGAACCGGGGCGTCTACACCACAGCAATCCTGAGCAGACAGTGTATGAGGCTCCCATCACAGGAGCAGAAACTAAGCTTCAAAAAGTAGATCGCTTGCTAGATCACAGTCTAGTGGTTTTAGGAGTTAGGAATCCAGGCCTCCTCTTTCTCTCCATCACCATGGAATGACACGGAAACATAAGGATTTGGGTTGTACCTATAAGACAACTCAAGCTGCAAATAAAAGAAATATTTTCATGCCCCAGTGGTACCTTATGACGGGGCTACCGCCAAGCTTTGAAAAGAAACAAAAACTTGGGAATGCAATACTGAGGGAGAACCAGGCGATGTCTCTTCTTCGTTTTTTGTTTGCTTGCTTTGTTGTTGCTGTTGTGGTTGTTGCTTCCTGCTCTCCTCTGACATCTGCTTTTGTTTTTGTTTTTGTTTTTTTTTTTTGCCCTGTGAAGTCCAGTTACTCTGCTTTTTTGTTCACAAGACAGAAGATGCCCGAATCACAACTGCTGCTTTCAGAGAGCTGCTCTCTTTCTAGGAGAGAATTTGCCAGGCACAACTTGGGTCAGTCACTTTATCTGCTCCAAACCCCTGTGACAGGAAGGACAAGAGTGACTGCCAGGGCCCATTCCGGAAGCAGGAAAGAGGAAAGCCATGAGCCAGGCCAAAACCCTAGAAGGGATTTTCTCTTTTGCTTCTGCTATTCTGTTTTATCGTCTCTGTTTAAAAAAAGGGGAGTGCAGGAGATAGGTGAGAGGCAAAAGCAAAAAGAGAAAATAATGAGAAGTAATTGTTTGTCATTTAAAGTTGCAAATATCACTCCAGGAATAGTTGAATAATAAGAAGTGCTTAAGTCTTTAATGTTTTATTTTATTTTATTTTGAGTTGGAGTCTCACTCTGTAGCCCAGACTGGAGTGCAGTGGCCGCTCCCGGCCACCGCAGCCTCGACCCGCTGGGCTCCGGCGATCCTTCTGCCTCAGCCTTCCAAGGAGCTGGAACTACAGGCGCACGCTACCACACCCGGCTAGTTTTTGCTTTATTGTAGAGATGAGGTCTCGCCAAGTTGCCCAGACGGGTCTCGAACCTACAGGCTCAGGCCATCCACTCACCTCAGCCTCCCAAAGCGCGGGATTACAGGCTGAGCCACCGAGCCCGGCTGTCTTTAATGTTTTAAAATGTTTGGTAGGTTCTTTAGGAAAGAAATCTTCCTATGAGAATTCACATAGATGACAGAAAATTTGCTAGCAATTATAATATTTGTACTAACATGTAAATCCAACCAGTCTTACACCCCCAAATAATGTCTCAGAATTGCAATTTTGTTTTCTAGCCAAGAAGTGATGCATAGTCTTTACAACTTGAAAATCAACACAAATGCATCCTCTTTGCTTCTCAGGAAAAGAAAAATCTTATAAAAATTAACGTTGCAGAAAACAGGAAAAATCATAGATTTGAAAATGAGAAAAATACTAATCTGTGTTTCAAAACATGCACAACTAAATTTTTGAGGGAAGTAACACAAATAAAGGGGTCACCATCGTGTTGAGCATTTTTTATTTCTTGAAACTCAATAGTCACATGAGGAGGTACACACCTAGGCTGACTTTATTCTGGAAAAGACAGCATCATGGGCATGGAATATGTTTTACTGCTAAAGTCACATTTGAAGTCAGAGTATTGCAGGACAATTATTTCTGCGGATATTGCAGATTTCGGAAATGAAGAGGTTTCCTGCTGCTAAAGCTGAAAGCCCCGCTGATGCAGGTTATTTCTTTACTTCTGATCAGAAATATATTCAGCAGCGGATCCCAGTTGGGTTCCAGGGTTGTGAATTGGTATTGTCATTTCTCTTCTAACCACTTCACACTCTGTCAGGGGAGAGGAGGCAACAGCGAGCAAAGGTCAGTGCTTGGAGAGGTGACTCACTGTGTGGAAAGGGATATTTTAAGTTAGGAAGATTAGAGCCCGCTGTCCCATCCTCAGGGTAGTAAATATGCGGGTTTGTTAAAAGTCGTCGCATTTTGTAACGGTTTGGAGCGTTTGGGCATAATTATTTATTTTGTATTAGCGAGGAGTGCACATTTAAAAATTGATTGTGTTTTTAAATAATCATGGGCCAAATAATTTATATGTGCATGTAAGTTGAGATGAGTTTTGTCTTTATGAGATTATATAATATTCAGTAATGGAAATCTTTCATATAGCCTATGAGGGAATATTTTCAGAAAAACTGTATGACATTATTTTTGTGTAAATATAAATGAAAAGTTATGATTTGGGGGTCAAAATGATTATTTAGCACTTACAGTATAATTATGCCATGTACTTTATTATATTTAAATACATATTGGCAGATAATATTTCTGTCTCTAAAGTCTTACATTGTGTTTTTTTAAATAATTAAAGTTACAGATTACCTCTAAAATGTTTACATCTGGAAGTTAAAAGGGTTTAACAATATGAGAAATTCAAGAAAACAATTCCAATCAACAGCCTTGTCTTAAAAAAGTGAAATACACAAGTGGAAGTAGTTAAATAATGAATATTATGGGCTTACTTTTTTCCTGCGAAGCATTTATTTCTAGCAGAACTTTCAAAATTAAGATGATTTTCTGTATTCCCACCTCCTGTTATTATTGATTGAGCTCCCAAGACAGATTTGGAGTTCCCGTGTTTTTTGTGCTTAACAATCTTGATTTGGAAATTGGTCTACTGGGTAGCTAGGCCTGTCCAATTACCCCTCATGTAGCTGACCTCCAGAGATTTCCAACAGAATATCATTTTTTCATTATCACTCCTGTTGCATCTTGAGGTTCACTGAGAACAATTCTTCAGCTACTCAGGGCCACATAGGGAGCCCCTCCCCCACATTCAAAAACGCACGATCAACAGCAAAAAATAAAATGGTATTACAATAACCATGTGAGTTCTCTTTTGTCTTTGATAGATGTTGCAAGAAACGGTTCTTTCATATTTCTTTTTCCTTAAATTAACAAGAATTTCTTGTAATGGATATCTTTTCTAGAAAACTTGGGCATTTGATTTATTAACAAGTTTTTCTGTGGAAGCAAGCATTAACAGAGCGAACACAACTCTAAAAATCATGATGAATTCAACCCAATACTCATATTTTAAATGTATTCAATTTTAGAATATGCTTCTGCAATGGACCCAATCACCATATTTTTGTATAGATGTATTTCACACTAGTCAAAATACATGTACTCAACAGGATTCACCTTACAGTAACCCAGTTTTCATCTGTTTAATTATTACCTTCAGCTGATTTTATCAGTTGGTCCTCATCTGGCCTTAATCATCAGTGTATTCCTTCATTTATGAGAACAATTTAAAATCTGAACTTTTACTACAAAAAGGCATCCTTCACCACAGCTGGCAAAGAATAAGAATTTTATGTTTAATTTATAAAAGTATGATTTATCTATTTATACATTTATTTAACAAATATTTATTAAATATTTTCTTGAATTTTAGTACTTGCAGAGTTTGATTTCTATCTAAAAAAGAAATAGAAATAGCTTTAGTGGCTACTTGAAGCAGCATAATATTTTTAAATATACTATCCTAGCTTTATAGTGTTATTCAGGTGGAAAATTTAAAAAACAAAAACAACACATGATTCAGCTGAGAAGCTTTTCATGACATTGTTACAGCCTGCCACCGGGTATTGGCTCACATATTAAATACACAGGAAGATTTCTTCTTCTCCCAAGAATCTGCATCCTTTCCAAATATCTGTTTTCATTTAGAGAATAAAATGTTCTGAAAAAGTTTTCTTGGCGTGGGGGGTGGGGGTGAAAATGTGGTGAAGAAGATTCTCAGAATGCATGAGATGTTTTGGTTGATAATCAAGATGTAAACCAGGCTCAGTGGCTCAGCCTGTAATCCCAGAACTTTGGGAGGCCACGGCGAGTGGATTGCCCAAGTCTGCGGGTTTGAGATCAGCCCGGGCAACTTGAAAAGACCTCGTCTCTACAATAAATAAAAAAAATTAGCTGGCCATGGGAGCGTGTGCCTGTAGTTCTGGCTCCTTGGAAGGCCGGGGCAGAAGGATTGCCAGAGCCCAGCAGGTCAATGCTTGGGTAGTCGTGAGTGTGTCACTGTACTCCAGCCTGGGTGACAGAGTGAGACTCCAACTCAAAAAAAAAAGAAAAAAAAAAGTAAGACAAGAGCAGAAATGCAGCAAATTATAAATTTCAGGATCAGGGAAATGTAGGAGAAAACATTTTTGCAAGAAAAATGTTAAAAAAAAAATTTCCAGTCAAAAAATGTTCTGCAGAGTATTACAATTCTAAGAAATTGTAGCAACAATATTGTAGAATTTTAATTTTAACAGATGTGCTGGTAATCTGAAAATCGAGCTTTGTAGTAGCAGTAAAATGTTGAATTCTAAAACCTAGTGAAGTTTATTCACTTAACTGTATGCATGCTTATATGTTTTTGATTCTATTAGTTATTCTTCTCAGGACACTTGTCATTATTTTTGTGTGTGAAAACCAGTCAGTTTCACGATCAATACCACTGGAAAAATACTGGGAGAGAGAGACACCATGTAACTTGTGAATATTACATAGGTGAATACTTTAGACATTCTATTATCTTGCATAGTATTTGGGGGGTATGAGGTTTTTGGATCAAATGGAAGAAAAATTATCAAGAAAGAATCACGTTATCATGACATCACTGGCATGTAAAGTGACCGTCTTCTTCCTTCCCTGCAATGTCTTGTAGCTGACCTGGTCACATTGGTCTGGCAATGTGGGTTACAATATAACACGGTCTGTTTGTGTAATTCCTGTAAAATACTTTTATGCTATATTTTGTGAAAAATAACAGTATTGCATCATGGGATTTATTCATTTCTATATACTGAATTTTCATTCCAAGATATTAACTGTGACTAAAATAAAACATCAGGGTTTACATTCAGTTCTCCAAGAAGAATAGCCTTATTGGAGAAGACTGGAAGAATTCTTGGGGCACCAAGAGTTCAGATACAAGGGATATATTCAGAAAGTTCTCTGAGAGAAGCCAATGAGAGAGGGTAGGAGGCAGGAGAGGAAAGAGAAATAAACCAAGTAACTCCCAGGTTCACTGTGATGCCAGTTGCCCCAGGAGGATCTGGAGAGTGGATTATCCCGAGACTCAAAAGATCCAGCTTTCTGCATCTTCACAGCAGTCGGTCCAGGGAACAGGCTCCCTCAGGGCCGGGCTGGGGAGCAGATAAAACTCTCAGTCCCTCTATGGGGGCCAGGCATCTCGGGGAGAATAACCCTGAAGGTCATAGATGTAAATAGTAAAACGAGCTGAAGGTGGGCAGAGTGGGCACATCAACGTGGTAAAAGGAGGCCAGGAGAGGTGGGTGGGCACAGTCAGGGACTGTACACTTTCCACACTTGCTTAGAACCTCTTACTTTTCATATTAAGTTCACTAACTCTGCCATAGCTTCTTCAAGTTCATAGCTGGTTACGATTTCAGGGGAGAAACAAAAGAGAGGAGGAGTATGGGGTGACATGTTAGCTTTCGTTGCCCCAGCTATCCCTAAGGTCATCACTTATGCTTCTTCTCTTCCTCCTCTGCCACCCATCCTAGAGACCTCATCCTTGGCTAGGATGAGTCTGGTCCTTGCTCAGGACATCTCTGGCTCTCTGAGAGGATGCATCTGAGTTTCAACCCCAAGGAATCTGGGCTTCTGGATACTATGCTTCTGTAGGGCCAGACTGGTGACGCTGCTGAATCTCAGTTAACAGTAGGCACGGAGAGTCACGTGATGCCACGGTGAATCCTATGAGTGTCAGTCATCGTGACTGTCAGTTCAGCTGTCCTTTCAGTGTTGCCACTTTCTTTACCTATTGCTCTGAGATCATGAGAGACCCCCAAAGACTGGATGATATCTAAATGTTTTAACTTAGTGGGCCTCTAACTCCGAACACAAGTGAGAGAATCATTCCACTGGTAAGCAGAATATCTGGACTCACAGAGCCAAAAATTGTAGGAATGGAAAGCAGGATCCCCCAAGTGCGTCATCAGCATTGATGACGGACGACCAACTTCTCCTTCCACTTGTGGGCCTTCACACGAGTAGCATCCACCAATGAAGGACATAGCTCCATACCACGAGTATTGATTTAAGGTGTCCACAAAATTCTGAAGAACATCTCCCAAACTGTGCATGCTGGCAACACATCTGCAACCTTAAGTGCTTATTCCAACCTTCTATCAGGCCAGCAGCCATTGGCTGATGCAGTATGTTGTGGAACCAATGGATTCCGTGGTTATGTGCTCACCCTGTCATAAAGTGAGTGCCATGAGGCAATATTAAGTAATATTCCATGTCAGTAAATTAGATACATTGTGAGCCCTTGGATGGTGCTGTCAGACAAAGTGCTAAGGGCAAGAAAGGTAACCCCCTACTGGGAATATCTATCAATCTTGGTTTGTATGAACTTCTCGGAAGGAAGTTTCCAGTGTCATCAACTTGCCACCAAATGCCTTGTTGCTCTTCTTAAAGGACAGTACGAAGGATGCAATGTTGGTTCCTGTTATTGGCAGCAGCCATACACAGAAGCTGTGATTAAATCCCTTTGGTAAGTGGGAGCTCAAGCTTTTGGACTTTTTCCCACTCACTGCTTTTCTCACTATGGCCTATCCATTCAGGACTCCAATACACAAGCACTGCCCTCGTCAAGGCCCCTGGCAGGCAAATCTCTACCTGACTACCATCCTTGCCATCTGCTCGTTTAGAGCCAGAGTCCCCAACCCATGGTCCATGGCCTGTTAAGAGCTAGGCCACACCGCAGAAGGTGAGCAGTGGGAGAGCGAGCAAAGATGCATCTGTATTTACAGCCACTCCCCATTGCTTGCATTACTGCTTGAGCTCTGCCTCCTGTCGGATCAATAGCAGCGTTCAATTCTCATAGGAGTGCAAACCTTATGGTTTGCATGCCAGGGATCTAAGTTGCGCACTCATTATGAGAATCGAATGCCTGATGACCTGAGGTAGAGCTAAGGCAGTGATGTTAGCACTGGGGCATGGGTGCAAATATAGATTAACTGCGGGGTTTGAATGCACAGAGACCATCGTAAATCAATTGCTTGCAGACTCAGAGCAAAATAATAATTTCATAATAATAATTATTTCATTATATATTACAATGTAATTAGAATAGAAATAAATTGCACAATAAATATAAGGTGCTTGAATCGTCCCGAAACCATCGCTACCGCCCCCACCCACATCCCATCTATGGAAAAATTGGCCTCCACGAACCCAGTCCCTGATGCCAAAATGGTTGGACCTACGGTTTAGTGTATCTTTTCAGTGGGCACCGAGGTACAATAAAAAGATCTGCACCTTTTATACCCACCCCTATAGATCCAGCCATATGATTTTTCTTCTAGGATCTTTTTGCCCTAACCTTCCAATCTTGTTCTTTTTCTAAACTGCCCAAGCCATTCTCCCATGAATTTACATATATTCGTAACTACGATACTTTTCCCCATTTAAAACAGGTGATCTAGCATAGGCTCTGCCCTTGAGAATTCCCATTCGCAGCTGTCTTTCGGGCATCATCCCTAAAATGAGATTGCACCACTGTGGTAGTCACACTAATCACATCCAGCCATTAACCAGACCCTTTTTGTTGTTTATGTTTTGTTTTGTCTCTTCCCTCCTCCAAGGTCTAGAATCGGAAACTCCCCATGAAACCATTAGTAAAAACTGGCAGACAGATGCCAGGATATTTCCAGGGATGAAACAGGGGTTGAGACACTTTTTCTTGTGGCTTATGGACACACTTTGAACTTGTTCAGTTCTATTCCTGGATACAACATTCCCATTGCATAATAGATTAGTGCTGGGCCAGCTTCATCTTATGATTTTGTGGGTGACAGTTTTCAGCTCACTCCAGGAGCTGCTTTTCAAGCAGGGTGCAGCTCTCTGCTGCAAATGGAGTAGCCTTGCACCAGAATCAAAGGGGGGCTGTGATGCATAGCCATCTCTTAAGACTTGCCAGGAGCTGCATATCATTCCTTAAGGTACAGCTAGCTCTAGGAATATGGGACCTGCCAGGTCACATTGCCCAGTAGCAGGGATCTATTTGCCACAGTCTAGCCCTGGGGCAGGGCCATTCAGTGCTTCGAACCCTACTCAGAATTGGCAGTTTGGGGGGGCCCAGTATTCCCACAATGTAGCGGGAACCTCTACAGAGAGAGATGGGACACCGAGGCTGCTTTGCCAGGAAACTGCGTTTATTTATGCCAGCACTGGCTCAGCAGATTCTCATCCAAAGACTGAGCCCCAATGCAGGGGCGCATTGCCTTTTATACATTTTTAGTTTCCCTATCCCCCGATAAGGATTGCTTCTTAGTAACATACTGGCTAATTGAGTATTTCATAGTTCAAATTTACAGCAGAGTTACACTTGTGCATTACAGATTGGGACCACATTTCTTTCTAATATGTATCATCTAAGAAAACTCTTATCTTATGGCGCTAGAAGAACTCTTTCATTATTCTGGGGAGGCTTTTATCTTATAAGACTTGGGGGAAGGGTTCCCTGCCTCAACAAGACATGGGCTACTACTAAAACCTGAAGAGGTTTTAACAGGCGATGTGCCTCTTTCTTGGTGGTTATGAGGGATAAGAGGATTGATTGCACAAGGACCTCAATAGTGGTAAAGTATGTTTTCCTTCTTCAAAGAATAAAAATAACTTGGAAAAGTACCTCTCATGACTTAAACCAAAGGCATTTTGATACATTAGCTGTGATTCACCCCTTACCTATTTAATCCCCTTATCATTATAACAAGAAAACAATGGAAACAGTAGACCCGCCCATAGCCTGCCTCTGCCTTCCAGTAGAGCAGGCCTGCAAATGTTCTAAGTGCTCTTGGAACTTGCATCACACCTCAAATTCAGTGGAGTGGTAACTCAAGTTCTTCTGGAAGGCTCTCATTTAGGCCAGGACATTGTGTGTGTCATGGTGTCAACCAAGCTTCATGTACCTACTTACTCCTAGTTGTAGAAAGAACGACATCTGTGGCTGATCTATAATAAAAATATTCATGCCTTTTTCTTCATCATATTTGTGTTTTGATTTAATGTTTTACATACTGATATTTTGATGTACATACTCATGAGAGTAAAATATGTTCATTTGTTAAACATATACTGAGTGCATGTGATTTGGAAAGCAGTATATCCATAGTAGTAAAGATTATTTTTACTTTTTAAAAATTTTAGAGACAGGATCTCCCTCTGTCACCCAGACTGGAGTGCTGTGGCGTGATCACATCTCATTACAGCCCCAAACTTCTGGGCTCAAGCTATCCTCTCATTCCAGCCTCCCAAGTAGCTGGTACTACAGGCATGCGCCACCTCTAATTTATTTTTTTACATTTTTTTTTGTAGCAACGAGGTCTCCCTATGTTGTCCAGTCTGGACTCAAACTCTTGGATCCTGTCATTTGGGCCTCCAAAGTGCTGGGATTACAGATGTGAACCATTCTGCCTGGCCACTATTAAGATTTAATTTTCCTCTGTTAATCTTTTCCTCAAAGATCTCCACAACAGTCATTTTTTATGTTCTTACTTCAAGGTAATCTCCACAAAGAACTTTCCCATGCCCATATTCCTGAAAGAAGCATCAGGAATACAACATCATTCACTCAAAATACTACATATTATGTCACAGCGCTGAGCAAAACTTCATTTTTTAATGCACTTTGTCTGCCTTCCTGGTACTTATGAGAACTCTCAATGACAGGAACATGTTTGACTTATTCCTGACGATTATCCCGTACCTATGGGAGTGCCTGCCTCTTAGTAGGTCTTGATAAAAATATATTAAATAAATATATCAATATAAATATATTAAATTTTCTTGATAATACATACTTAACATACATGAATTAATTTGGAGACGGACAGAAAACAAGCAAATATACCAAAGGACCCAAACAAAGCAAAACAAAACAAAACAAAACAAGCAAGCAAACAAAGAACAGAGAGACTGAGCAGGTTAAGTCATGGATGCCAGCAAACCTGGCACTCAACACCTTTATGCCCAGAAGTGACTTGAAAAAGAACATGTTAATCTCCCCTTCCTCTGCCGGTCTCAGTTCATTAAGGGAGCATCTTGTCTTGCTAAAGGAGTGGTCCCATGTATTTTGGCATTATTTTTTCCTTAAAGATGCTATCCAACCACTTTCTCTGAAACACAATGAAATGTAAGATAAATCATTCCAGTGCTATTGAGAAAGAATATTTGACTTTCCATCTTGGCAACTTTGTTGGAGTTTTATTTATAACCTATTTGAAACCTTTTATTAAAAAATGACTAAACAAGTGCTTATAGAGTTCCTACTACTTGCTAAGAAAATGAGATGCCAATACTAAAGTAGCAAATTAAACAACGTCTCTGTTCTTAGGGAACTTATATCCTAAAGGAGGGGACACAGTACTTAACAAATATACAGGATGCCAAGTGGTGACAAATTATTTGAAGAAAATCAGTCAAGTTAAAAGGGATAGGCTGTTCATGTAGACATTCTCTTCTAAGAACTGAAAAAGCATAGATCAAGTGAGACTGCCTTAGAATTCTCTAGAAACATCTTCATAGGTGGTTTAACGCCATGCACCCACGAGAATGTCTTCCATTTTGTGTATATACCTACTAGAGAAAGTGTCTATATACTAGACTAGTTGTCATATAATCCATCGTATTATTGTTGTTGGTTTTGGAAGTCCAGCACAAAGTTATTGTAATCAACTTTATCAAGGTATAATTTGCATTCAATAACCCACATCCATCTAAAGTGTACCAACCAATGAATTTTGACAAACATAGACACCTGTGAAACCACCACCACAATCAACTTACAAATATTTCCCTGATCCCAGAAATGTCCTTGAAGCAAAGCTCTTTGCTTAATAGTAGTAACTAGAGTTACCATGTGTTTTCTGATAAATGTCCTTCTCTTTTCCGACCTGTTGCGTGTATGTGTGTGTATAATAAGTAATATATTTATGATGGAATAGACTGGAACTCTCACTCCTTGTGCTTCATTTTCCTGGATCCCATTCAATCACCACTAGATGACAGCTTTCAAGTGCCAATGTGTGTCTTTTCAGTTTCGTTGAGCATACACAGACAAATGAAAATATATGTTCTCATGTTTCACTTTTTTATATAAAATTGACATACTCTACATATGATTTCCTATGCCTTGATTATTTTTTCATTTTATAGCACTAATTATCATACTTTTCCAGTAAGTGAATAAGATCCTTTTCTTTCTTCTTTAGGGACACTCGATATTATTTTCTATAGTTGCGTGTGGTATAATGTATTTAAGCAGGGCTCTGCTGGCAGATGTTGGGCTGTTTCCAGTTCTTGGTTGTGACAAACAATGTCACGGTGACTGACCTTGAGCATTTGTCTTCTACATGCCAAATGTGTCGAAGGATAAATTCCCAGAAGAGGAATCGCTGGTCATAGAGTATGTACATTTGTCCTATTGATAGATCTTGCCAAATACTTCCCCACAGGGACTCAACTGACTCACAGAGCCACCAGAAGTGGATGATATGCTTCTCTCTCCCTGGACCTGCCAGCAGAAAGTATTGATCACAGTCGGTCATCTTGGCTAAGTTGATAGATGCAGTACAATATCCCAGAATAATTTTCATTTGTATTTCCCCTTTACGAATAAGATCGAGGAGAGTGTTAAAATATCTGGAAACGCAGGGAAACTCTCCTTGACTTAATGGGTGAGTTCAGAATGAAGGGTTCTCGGGGCCTGCTGCCCCCACAGAGCGATTCCGTCCACCATCCGAGCAGCATTCTTCAGTCATCAAACCTCAGGTCATGTTTTTATTTCAAAAACGAGAATTGCTCTTTTTAGAATTCCAGACCATTTACTTATTTGCATTTTAAAGGCAACAAAAATTATGAGAAAACTTTACGATTCAGAAACTTTAAAACTCAGCCAAGGCTCCACCATCTGATACAGGGGAGACCAACAAAAAGACCCATAGAGGAATCTTTAAAAAGAATGGAGTTGGAAAGTGGAGACAGATATAGAAATGTAAATGTAAAGCAAGACGCAATAAATGGGTCGAAATTGCAAGCTGTAATAGAAATCCCAGTTTTTATTTTCTACTTGATGAAGTACAGAAATACTAGGAAAGAAAAAAAAAAAGAAAAGAAATTTAGGAGAGATATTCCATGAGCCTCCAGCCACACTGAAGATGTAGTCTTGATGGCCTAAAAGTTCTCATCAGGTCATATAAATAAAAATCTGAGATGCACTAATCATGCAATAGACAATTAAAATGCCTGTTTATCATTTCTCCTTACCTTATTATACATTTGTGGGTTTACAAAACCAATCCATTGAATTGAAGAAGTTTTCTTCCGATCTACATCTGTTGGTAACTCTCACTTTGAAACAGCGTCATCTAGAGTTTCCTGCAATGTACAAATATGTGAATATCCAAACTTGTTGGCCCGTGTTAGGTGACTAGTCAAGCTGAAAACCTTCTGTAGAGTAATTAAAATTGTATATCCTGGAAGAAGAGAAAAGCTGAGAAAGTAGACAAAATCATAGTAGGTGGACGTCATTGAACCTGTCCAATAAGAGATTGAATGGATGGGAACCTATCAGTCTGTTCTAACACGGCACAGTTGGGAGCTTGACTGGTCTGGGAGCAGAGGGGAACGATGCCCCGTCAACCTGCAAAAGGCAGCAGTGTCTTCAGTGTGTCTGCAAGGAAATCTTGAAATTGCTTCGTTAATCTGACAGAAGTCACGGTTCTGATCCACGCTCTCTGTGTGATACTACTGATGCTTGCCTAGGAAGCAGCAGAGACAGGTTAATAACAAGTCTGACCCTAATGCCAACCTTGAAGTGTTTATTCTTTTTCAAATTTTTGGCTGTATAAGCTTCTAAACCATCTCATAAACTTATTTTTAGGTACAAATTATAACAAACCTGGTTGTTTTTTAATAATAAAACCACTGTTTCTGTAAAATATTTGGCGTATATTTTATGCAGCACATAGTAGGCCCTTTATAAATACTTCTTTAATTACTTCTTAAGGACTGGTTTTGAAGATGTGTAAAAAAAAAAAAACTCTGAGTAAAGAATAACATGACTACTCTTTCACCCCATGGATTATACACTGCTGTGCAGGAAGAAATTTCCATCAGAAGACACTCCACCGAGCACGTGCGGTCTGTCAGTTGCTGCAGGCTGATTGATTTCCGGGCAGCCCTAACTTGTGAGACCCTTGGGTGCCACACTGGACTGACCCAATGCTGTTGTGACTTGTCTCATGGTTTTTGAGAAGGCAGCTAAGAGGGCCGGTTCTCCAGTCTGGCTAATTAATGAGCTCTCACACTAGCATAAATACCCTCTCCTCTCTCTGCAGAAGCTGCCAGCCCTCCTGGTTGTAACAGGGAAAATGAGCCCCAGATTGGCGGAGACCAAAAGGTGAAACATCAGAGGCGGCACAGGGTCGCTGGGGCAGAGGCAGTTGTAATAAAGGGTTCCAGGTGGCGGAATCAAGTGTCGTCTAAGGTCACCACTGGAAATTCTAAGTGGCTCTGGAGGAAAACAGGCCTGCTGTCTCCCGCACTCCCGGGAAAGTGGGACCAGTGACGGGGCTTGAATGTCAACTGACACTCAGTGAGATTCAGAGCCAGAGCTTTTTCTTTTTCTTTTCCTGGTAAAATTGTTACTCGTCTTCGTCTTAACACTCTGTGGTGTCCTGGAGAAAGAAGAACTATCCTGGGATGAAGTCGATGCTCCCCGAATTTGGTAACATTTAGACTTTAGCAAATGAGGTAATATGCAAGTCTTCAAAGAACTCAGAACTCATGTGTAGCTCTCTGTGCAAGGCTGGTTGGCTTTTTCTCCTCTGCAGAATGTGATGTCATACACGGTTGGTGAAGTTCTGATTACAGAGGATTGGAGATCCTTCCAGAGAGCACAAGGTGATCATGCACTCCTGTCCTGATGTCCCATCCGAGGCTTTGTTTTCCTGCCTTCTTGAGATTTTCATCTGTATGTCCCACGGTGGGCTCACACTGTCTGCAGTTCCCAGGCAAGTAAAGGTATTCGGCTGGTGTCAATAACACACAGCGAAGGGATTGTGGCTCACTACAAATGAATATTTAAAATGTTTAAGCACAGAGTCCTTACCCGGGCCAAATCCCATTTTCCCCTTATTACTGCTGGCCCAGGGGACTACACCTAATTTTCTCTCATTCTGGCAGCCTCTTCTGTCTAGTTTGCCATTGGGAAATCTTTTCTCCTTACAACTCTGGCTAGAAAGTGGAAAGATTATTCTATAATGTATTTCTTCTTTAAAGCTACTGTAGATAAACACACAGTGTGCTTCCATGCAAGGCTGCTGTTGATTAGAGGAAACGTGATAGGGTATTAAAAAAGAAATTACAGAAATGGGAGAGACACACAGTTTACAAATACTTAGAGTCATGATAGCTGTTTGGCACTGTCTAAATTTCTTGTCATATGGATTGTGCTGTATTATCAGACTACACTTGAGTGTCCAAATCAATTCCCTTTCCAACCTTCCCTCCTTGTCCTACGGTTAGGCTTGTAATTCACACAGAATAAAAGGGGCTGAGATTTTCTCTCTGATCAAACTAGCAATTTTCACCTCTGAAGGCTGCAGACTGATTACCAGCAAGTGATAAACTCCTTACCAAGTTCTGGGAAATTGTACACATGTACCCAAACACACACACACACACGCACACACACACACACATACATCCCCCTACACACATAGGCACACACACCACACTACAAACACAGCAGATTTTCTTACTATTTGTGTATAATAATTGAATACAGCTCATTTTAGTGCTACTGTTTCTTTCACTGATGGGATGGAATTCTGTATCTAGCTTGGGGAGTAGGAAGAAGGAAAAACTATTTATCACTTGGTTTTACAGATTCACCATTTATGTCACCAACACTCTGAAAGCATATTTTTAAAAATTCATAGCTATTTCCTGGTCTTTCATGACATATTTTAATATTGATAGCTATCCTTCCATTAAAATTATCAACCAATGACCAAGGCTGCATTTCCTAAGCGTCCTTTATTCCTTTTTTCCTTACTGAAATCTGTCACAATTTTAAACAGTTTCATACATGCAATCTTAATAAACAGATACCATTTTAAACGTTCTGTTGTTAAATTGAACCTCAGGGCTACCTTGCCTTCCCAATTCTGACAGGATTGATTGGCAGATTATAAGATTACAAAATAGCCGTTCACCTAAACAAACTTAAAATACAGACTGGGGATAAAGTAGTGTTCCTAGTAAGTCTTATATTTGATATCCCTAGCATAAGTGGGCAAAAATGTGGTATGATGAAACGTGATTATCGAATGTATTTGTTTGTTAAATAAACACTGTTCAATGAGGCTGGGTTACATCAGCGAAAAACAGAATTGCTGTCCAGGAATTTGCTCTGAGGAAGACTGACAATAAACAGACAGTAGGTTATTTTTGTGTGTTAAGAAGACAAATGCTACAGAAGGATTCATTGACTACCAGACTTACCGAGCAGTTGGTAGGCGTGGGCACCAGGCTCAGGTGTTCGGTCAAGGTAGATCACTATGGAAAGGTGAGAATTGAGTGTAGACTGAAAGGGCAATCAGAGAGCCGGTGAGACAGACAATGGGCTCTTTCTTTCCACCTTCAAAGACAGTCCTCTCAATGTATAATTTGCAGAAATCAATGGGTAATAGAAAAGAATCTGTCTATTTTACAAGCCATATTTCAAGTAAAAGGTAATAGGTACCGGGAATTAGTCACGTACGTTCAGCTGTAAAAATGAAATTCTTTTTTAGAAATAATACAAAATTAGTGAAAAGGGAAAATATAGGACTCTATTATGTTATGCCTCCTTTTCTGACCCTACAAAAAATAATAATGGGATGAAAGTGTAACCAGATTATTCCCTTTAATTTCATGGTTGCCTAATTACTCAGAGTAGAAACCAAGCTACAGTTTACAGTGCATGAATGTATTTAAATTAGTTTCTATTTATAAAGTGACTAAATGCCTGTGTCTTCTATTATTAATTAGGATATTTACATTTATAATTTGTTGGAAAATATATTTAGTGTATTGATTTACTAACACTTTGTTATACTGTTGTGCAATTTACACATATGACTATATCAATCACATTCTATTGGATGAAATACATTGACTAGCAACATGACTTTTTGAAATGCAACATAACCATTTTTACTTTAAATCAAATTTACTATTTGTTATAAGCATCATTAAGTTAGCAATAGAAAATTAGAGCATCTTTACTGCTTAATTTTGAGCATAAATATAATTTAAAGCCGTGTAAACTTTCCCTTGTACCACTTTAAGAGGTATTCGAATCTTACTTTAGGAAATTTGTTGTAACTTAATATATTTTACTTTCTTCCGTGCACTGAATTTTAATTTTGGTGGTTAATTAGGGTAGGACTAGCAAACGGTTATTAAGAATCTAGTGTGTATCATTTGATATGTGTTTCCTCATTTAATTTACAAAATAGGTTAAAACAGAATTTCTAAATTGTTATTCTATAGATGAAGTGATGGCGATAATTCATCTGAAAAGAGGATGAAAAATGGATTCGAACTGGAAACAGGGAGGTCACTGGCGCCTGGGACAATTTTCAACACCAGTTTTTGCTAATTTAATAGTCCTAATGTCAAAAACCCCTTATTTTTTTCCTGGGCTGTTTCCCATGCTTACAAATTACAAACAATTAAAATCATATTTTATTTCTAATTTTCTCATAAAAATGAGAGACGCAATTTGACTCTGTTGTTGACAAACCATTTTGAAATTTTACTTACTTTTTCTTTAATGAGTTTTTTAGTTGTATGACAAAGTCAAAAAACAGGATAAGAATAATAGCAGTATTTCATCTTGTTTTTTAAGAAGTTGGTGATAACTGCGGGCTGATTCACTTTCTCACAGACCGTATGTGACTGTCCCTGCACCTAGCTGCAAGAGGTAGCGCTGAGACCGGGCACCCCAAGAAAGGGGCAATCTATGTGTGGGTACATCGAATTGAAGAAAATGGTAGGAAACGGTCTTGGCCACACAGCTGGGACTTCCAAAGACTCATCCTTCTGTTCACCTTTTATCGTTTTCTTTCTGGTCCCACGACCCAGAGTCTGTGTCCGTTGCACTCCCCAGACCTCTGCCAGTTTGGCAGGTGAGTTCTCCTCAGTCGTTGCTTCTACTGCTTTGTATTTTCACAACAGAGTCACCGCCCCCCTCACAGTCAGCTTACACTCCCCTTGCACTTCAAGTTCAGACTCCCTGAGGAGGCTTTCACCGAGCCAGAAAACTGCAAACCAAAATGCACCCTCTCTGTTCTCCTCTTGGAAGTTGACTCCCAGTTCAGTGCTCAGACACTTACTTCCGAACCCTTCAGCTGCGATGAAGGGCCTGTAAACAGTGCACAGAGACCTGGACTTGCAGAACTCCTGGGGGGTTTTACTAGGAAGGAGGCTGTAGGCTAGGGCATCGCTGAACACTCAAGCCTTCTTCCCTGACGCACACGTCCATGGCTCTGGGCATTTTCCAAGCCATAGAAACCTATTTCCAACCATCCCACAAGAATTGCCAATGCAATTGAGAATTACAAACTGTAAGTATATGCCTTCATTGATAAGTATATGCTTATTCATTGATTATACTAAAAAAAAAAAAAAAAAGATGTGAGTCTATCAGCCTTGGATTGGTAAAGATACCTTGCACCTTTGATCCTTTGCCTGAAAGAGTAAGTTGAGGTTTTCCAGGTAGGGAAATGGAGAAAAGGAATTCACACCAGAGGACTCAGCACGGGCCTGTGGAAGGAGACTGGGGATTCCTCCTGCTCCTTGGTGAGTGGCATGCAGATGACAGGACAATGAGATTTCCTGGGAGAGGCCAAGAGTGTCTAACCTCTCCAGCACCCATGATCTCTGACAGGAGGTGCTTGGACCAGTTGTCTTGGGAGACACGTGGTCTTGGGAGACACATTCTCTCCATGAGAGTCTCATCCGGTCACTTCAAGGTATCCTTGAGTAGAAGCTTCTCCTGCTGTCCAGATCCGGGTTCTAAACAGAACAGAGCTTCATGGGTTGTTTCCAGTTAACTGGCAGGGGCTTACAAGAAGAACAAGAATCTCTCTACAGCTTCTCTCACACCTACAGGGGACAATTTACAAATATGTTTAGTCAGGGGTTGGTGCTTCTCAAGTGTCTCTTGATCCTTGTGCCCTTTAGAAGACTGATCCACACACGCCTCGAAAATGGTGGCCTCTTTCTCTATTAAAATGCATTCTCTTCATTACTCCAAAAAAGATGTGAGTCTGGCCGGGCATGGTGACTCACGCCTGCAATCCCAGCATTTTGGGAGGCAGAGGCGAGAGGGTTGCTTGAGCTCAGGGATTCGACAGTGACCTGAGCAACATGGCAAGACGTCATCTCTACAATAAATCAAAAAATCAGCTGGGCGTGGTGGCACGTGCCTGTGGTTCCAGCTTCTTGGAAGGCTGAGGTGGAAGGATCTCCTGAGCCCAGCAGGTCGAGGCTGCGGTGGCCATGAGCATGCCGCTGCACGCCACCTTCAGCAATGGAGTGAGACTGATTCAAAAAAAAAAAAAAAGATGTGAGTCTATCAGCCTTGGATTGGTAAAACATTTGGACTCAGAGTCAGACAAGCGTATAGTGAAGGCCCCGTGCACCACTGAGAACCCTAGTGACCCAGGGTAAGTCATTCAACATCTGCAGCCCCCATCCGTGAGACAGAAGAGGGCATGTATGTGCAGGGCTATGGAGAGGCTGCCGAGGATGTGTGCAAAATCACAGCTCCTGCGACCAGCATGCAGGAGCTCAGAATCCTTCACAGCATGGCAACCCTCACACTCCAGTGCTTTACACAGACCTTGCATCGCCTGGGTAATAGGATGATTTATGGTCCCCCAAACACTTATAGGTGAAAAAAATCTGCCTTATTTTTCTACTTGCTGCATCGCAGTTTTCTTTTCTCATCGATTTCTTCTTAAAACTCCAGTTGTTCCTAAACATATTTATTATTTGGAAGTGTTCTCCTTTTGGTAAGAAGACTTCATATACAGCCCTGGGTGTTAAAAGGTTCTGGGGGTACATCCAAATATTAAATGTGTAAAATATTAAAAACTAATATGGCTCTGTGTGTGTGTGTGTGTGTGTGTGTGTAGACATGTAACATTAAAATTCGACCTCCAATTTTGAAATAGGTGAAGTAGGGTTTGAGCCATTGGGGTAGATGCTCCCTTTGGTCAGCAGCTTGTATCTGTTTCTTTTTAGCAATAAAGTTATGATTTTATTTTATTTTATTTATTTATTTATTTATTTTTTGAGTTGGAGTCTCACTCTGTCACCCAGACTGGAGTGCAGTTGCCGCTCCCGGCCACCGCAGCCTCGACCCGCTGGGCTCCGGCGATCCTTCCGCCTCCGCCTTCCAAGGAGCTGGAACTACAGGCGCGCGCTCCCACGCCTGGCTGATTTTTTGATTTATTGTAGAGATGAGGTCTCACCAAGTTGCCCAGGAGGGTCTCGAACCCGCGGGCTCAGGCGATCCACTCACCTCAGCCTCCCAAGGTGCGGGATGACAGGCTGAGCCACCGAGCCCGGTTAAAGTTATCATTTTAAAGTGTCAAGTCATCCCTCTTCTCTGCTTTCATACAAAGAATTAGCAGGAAATGGAGACTGAAGAAATTCCCCAGAGATGGCCCCCGCCTTGGGTACTTAGTATAAGAGATTAATTCATGAGGTATGAAGGAAAATGTCTTGGTATTCAGGAAAGGTGAGTTGAACTGTAACTAACTAGGAAAGAGAGAGAGAGAGAAAGCAAGCTAGCTCACTGGCAGTAGTGCTGGACTTACTCCTTACAGCACCTTAAATCATTGTGAACATATACTCAACATATTTCAATTTAATAATTAAAAATTTTTTAAAAAGCGAATTGAAGGAAGAAATGATGTGATTTCTAAATTTGATAGTAACTGATTTGGTAGAGTGGTTCTAACAAGACTACGTGGTTGAATTACCTTGTTTTGTCTCATTTTTGTTTTTTAATCTTAGTTATTACTGTTGTCTTTCAAGCTGAAAATATTGCAGCTAACTATTAGAGTGAGGTTTATGAATTCATTAATAGTAAGTAGTTCAACCTCCACTGTCAATGTGATCATTAATTCTCACAGCTTTTATGAAGTAGTTTATAATTTCAGATATTTTTTACCTCTATATTTTAAAGTACATTTCCCGGAGCTGGCCATCATTACTTCTGCTTAAAATTGCCTGTTTAGAGGCTCGCTCTGTATTTTCTACAGAACCCACTGGGAATCTGAACAACTAAGAAAAGCATGTGTTTTGCTGCAGTGACGGCTTTAAAATTTTCAAAATCATTTACAGTAAATGAACAGTTGAAAATAATTTCCCTGTTTCTGTTGGGGTATTGGCGTTGCCGCTATGCAAATGCTCTTTCAAGATGAGTCTGCTTTATATTTCACACGACAGAAAGATCTCTTTGCTGATATTTGTTAGTAAGTCAATCTTTCTTCCAAACATCAAGAGATGACCTTTTATGACCCAAAGATTTATCAAGTCCGCAATCTATTCCCTGGGGTCGGCCCCTTCTGCCTCTACCCCTGCCAGTCACGTCTGTTGAAGGACTTTACTAAACCCCATGAGAACAGAGACGAAGCCACTTGTTTCAGAGAACAGGAGTGACATCTTTACTGGTTGCACTCTGTAGAGAAAAGGAGCTCATAAAAGATGAGACGCTTTATCCAATTTTGAAGATTTGATGCAATGTTTTTATAATCAAGGAAACAGAGAGGAGCATTAGTAAGCAGCTCCTCTGAGAAGTTAAGGCCTCCTTACTGGGAAAAGAAACAACTCAGTGAGACACACTTGCTCAGAAAAGCACAGTCCCTTTGAGTTCATTCTTCCTCTGGTCCAATATGCAGTTATGACCTTCTGTAATCATTGATTTCTGGCCTCTGCTTTTGATATCGCGAGGGTCCGAGTGCACCTACCATTAAGTCCAATTATCTGTGACTTGGGAGGTTGTTTCTAGAAATGATGGCTCGTGAAAACATTGCAGGGGCGGCTTGTCAAAGCCTCCTTGAAAACTAAGCAGTGTAAAGACTAGGCAATTATCATCAGTGCTGGTTTTTAGATGGAAAAAGACAGCTCCAGCCACAGCAATAGCATTCAAAATGAGCTCCCAAGTTGAGAGAAGCTAAACTAAATCCTCGTGGTTAACCAGATTTGCACAGGGTGTGGCTAGGTTACCTAATGAGAGGCAGCTTGGAGGTGGTGCTTTGGCCATGGAGCTTAAGTAAACCTCTTGTATTTTTATTCTGCAGGTCAGTAAAATAAATAGAATTTCTGGACTGTTTTATGTCTGTGTATTAACAATTTCCATTGTCCTTTTCTGTCTGCTTTTGAATAATGGTGTGTAGTTATGCGGTTGAGTCTTATACTATTTAGGGAATCTTATATCTTTTGGTGTGGTTCCGAGCTTACAAAACAAATATACTCACCTCTTTTCTTTTTCTTTTTCTAGGAAAAAAAGGAAAGCTTTTCCCAATTGGATTGTCCATCTGTTTTTAAAAGTTCAGTATCCCTGAGATAGGAAACACTGCAATAAAGTGGGAGTGAACTGGCTCTCACGAAGGAAGATTGTTTGTTGATGGCTTACGCCTCCTGGTCATCAGGTGCAAAGTCTGCATTTCCCACACCTGCATGCATGGCAGCACCAAGATGCTTCAGGAATGGTTCATCATAAACCCAACATTCTCCGTCTTCACGAAAAAACCTTGTTTCCCATGGAATGTTCTTCTCTTTCCTTTCTCGGGCATCTGCTCTTTTTCTTCACGTCTGTGTTTGCTGCATCAACGTCTCTGATGTTTAAGTCTAAAACAACATCCTTCCAAAGACAGTGGGATTCATACCCATTCTGATTTTTCGACTTCCTCGCTTTCTTCTCGATTACAGGTAACTCCTTGGTATCTACAAAGACCAGATCTTTCTTCATTGCAGGTTTTGCCTACCTTAAACCATTTCAGTCCCCTTTGATTAACAAAAAGATTTCTTGTCATTTGCAGGAAAAAAAATCCCTGTGCTTCTAGAAAGTGTGGAAGAAAATCTTATGCAATAGCCCAATTGGGTAAATTAATATTGCATTCTCTCAGTTGCATCCAGGAATAGAGGATAGACCTTCCATCACAGTGAGGGAATGTGAGAATGTGTGAATGCTATATTTTAGACACAAGTCATAGCCCTGCCCTAGCTGTGTGCCTCAGTTGACATCCATGGGATTTTGGTTTGGTCCAGATATGAGCGCTAAGTTGTACCTTCTTGTTAATATACTCGGCATTAAACGCTGACATGAATGAATTCTGAGAGACCTATTTGACCACGAATGTTACATCATTTTTTGCAAGCCCAAGGAGCTGGACCTGCTGAACTAGCTCTGTGTTCTCTTCAATGTTATTTGGCAATTTCCAGTTACACTAAAATATCTCCCCCAAAAGGAGGTCATGCGACTTTTGGCAACTGCTTCTTTTCTTTCTGTGCAGATAGCCAAGAGGTACCCTTTTACAACCTGGACTGTTCACTCATTGAGACCCTTCTGGCCCCTGAGGCTTACAGACCGGTCCAAGTGTGCAAAAGAGTCTGTGTACATTTCTAAGAGGTCTTCTTTCAAGAATAAATGTTGGACAAGCTACCTTAATAGATCTCTTCCAATCCCAGCCTGTGACAAGCGGTGAATGACAACGCTCTTGTGATCCTCCATCAACCCCATGCCAGCATCGCTGTGGTCACAAGAGTTGAAAATGACGCCCCCACCTTCTCCATTAGACATGGAAGAATTACGTGATTCTGTGGTAACTGGGTGTTTTAGACCGTCGTTCGAGCTTCTTTGTAGCGAGACCGAGACAGATCCAGAAGACTCTTTCAAGCACCTCGGGATTGCACCACTGAGGGAATTCCTCAGCATCACAAAGCTCATTGTTAATTCTGTGTGAGAGAACTCTGGGTCTCTGTTTGGACATGTGGCCATGGCTTGGAGAAGGTAGACCATGTCTAGGTAGTAAGAGGCCCACTGGCTGTACTGTTTGGTGCTGGATTCCGATGTTGTCCCAGCGTGGCTAATACTGGTTCAACTGCAGTTTCTTATCAAGGTCTTAAACACTGGAAACAAAGTCCAAAACCCAGAGGGCAGTGGGAGGGAGATGGGAAGAGCACCACCTTCCCTGGGAAGGCAACAGGGACCCGGGGACTCGGGGGTGGCAGCTGGCTCTGCTCCCAGACCCCTGGTCTACTCAAACTGCAATGGCCAACAAGAAAGCTAAATGGACCTTGCTGTCTGTGCCTCCAGAGAAGGGGGTGAGGGGCTGCTCTAAGCACCCCACTTTTCCCCCTTCAAGCGATAGGATGGATCCCAGGCTGCATCACAGGGGTCCATAGACTCACAGGTTTTCATTGCCTTTCTTTCTTTTCTGATGATTCCCTGTGTCTTTATGAGTTTTACATGTGTATACTTAGAAATATGTAAGCAAAGGGGAAAGCTGAATTTTCTAAAATATAGCCAGTAGCAACTGCATGTGATCTGCTCCTGAGTGAAATCACTGTATCTGATAAGGCATCAGTATGTTACACTGAAATTTGCAACATTTAGTAGACATCTATTATGGGACTGCCATGTCGCTAGACAATTTCAAATAGGTTAATTCATCTTAAAAATTAAATGCCAAAATTTATTTATTTAAAAAAGTATACTCTTCATAATATTTTGAGTAAGCTATAAGTCAGGCATAAAAATAGAGTTCTGTATTAATTTATACGAGGACTTTTGATATGTCCAATAACATAAAAAAATCAGTCATGGTAAGCAATATTGTCATGACACAATTCACCATGTGATGTTGACACTCTCAGGAATAATAACCTTCCCTTTGGATAAGAGATACTAAATTAGCAATAATACTATCTTGAATGCAGAGAAATTAAAGCCCTATGGAGGGGATAAATCCTGTTTATTTTCTGCCTTAGTTGCCAGTTATAATGCATATTTTAGTTGGACCATCTGACCGAAACATCTGTTACCTGTTTTGCTCTGGCTTTGGAAGGCTTTCTTTTGAACACAACTCGTCCCAGCTCTCTGTTTTATGGGATACAAGAGGCACAACAGCACACGGCAGATGTTCTTGAGCACTGGGCCACATGCCTGTCATTGACCAGGGCTACAAATCTTCTTTTAATTCTTCAAGTAACATAGGGATTCTTCCATGAGCTGGTCTCTAGCACCTCCAAGTCAGGCACAGGAAGACTTCCTTTGGTTACGCACGCAACCAGAAGGCGATATTCTCAACCCTCGTTTCCTGCACTCTCAATACTGGAGCCTAGGGAAAAGCCACAAGACACACAAATATTAAGCGAGAAAGGCATTCATAGCTTGGCTCATCTTAATTCTGTTTTTGTGAAAAGAGGAAAACATTAAACCTAAGAAAGAAATACTGACCATTCCAGTTGCGTGAGCATCACCTGGATGCTCCATGATTCATGTGTTCAAGGGGGGAGGAGAAAGTCAAGGGCTGATGTCAGGGGTGAAGCCACCTAGCCGTGAATGCAGTCTGTGGCACTCAGCGCTGGAACTCATCTTCTTTCTCTGCCTTCATATCCTTGGGTTCGTGTTACTGTCATGAGAGCAGTGGCAATGGTGAGAATAAAAGCAAAGCATTCAATGCGTCTCACCATCTAATATTGTCTTATAGCATCAACTGTGGTTTTGCTAGATGGGTTTCAAGATGTCCATCCTCAATCCCCATCATTCCATTCCACTGCATGTGTATTTTATTCCCGCCGTTGTATCCCCTCTTCCTTGAATTCTGCCTGATCTTAGCACCTGATCTTAGGCTTCAGAGACTGCTTATCCAGATGAACATTCAGGTGAAAAAAGCCTGGCAATGTCCACCTGTTACTCTTTGAAGACTTATGAAGAAGGCAGTCATCTTGTGATAAGTGTGGCTATCTTGGGAATGCCAAGGTGTCCGGAAGTCCAAGTTAGCCATGCGGAGATGCTTGAAGAGTAAGCTCAGATGCCCTACCAGCCCCCACCGGTTCCAGCTACTGCAGACTGGTACAAGAATGGAAGTGAAGACGCTCTCTTGAACATCCCAACTCAGCAGACAGTATGTGAAGGTCCAAAGGCAGGCAGAACCGAAGCCCTGGACCTAGAACACAATTGAGCCATTTTAGTGTTTCACAACTGTGCAAATGCCCCAGATAAGAACCCGTGTCAGGTAACACAGAGGCAAGACAAGCAGCCCTGCTATACCCAGGTCAAATTCCAGACTCGTAAAACTGTGTATCATTAAAGTTTTGATGTTTTAACAACTAAGTTTTGGCGTGTGCTACACAGCTATAGATAAACAAATCAGTGGTGTTTTGAGAAAGAATGCTTACTATGTAAGATGCCATATTTATCATTCTAAACTTCTCAAAATCTTTCTTATCTCTAATGATGAAAAACCTTTTTATTACTAATTTTAAATGTGTTATGGTTTTATTTGAGAAATCATGCTTTTAGATACTCAGGTAGAAGAAATTAACAGTCTATAGATAAGGGAAAGCAGAATGTACAATTTGAAAAACTGTATTTCATAAGGGGGCAGTCACAGAAGTCACCTGCAAATAAGTGATTTTTAGAGCAAACCTAAATATAATTCCATTTGTTCTCTTGTAACTTCCATCTTCTAAGGCCATCTTTTGAAAGCTGTTACAAAACATACACACTGAAAACTAGACATGGTGTGCGGAAGCCATACTTGATTTAGTGGAAATTAAAATGAGCTATATCTCCCCTTCTCTATTGTCAGGATCTGAGAAAAGCATTGACATAAAAATTATGCAGAGTGTCCCTTTTTCATTCCTATTTGTTCCCGCGACTGTAAAAGATGCTCAGAAATCCTAATCCACACATTTTGATTAGGTTCCAAACCATATGACTTCAGGCAGAAAGATATTTCAGCCCAATTGGTGGCCGTTGGGGAGAGCGTGACCGCTCAACCTGATTTATTCTGCAAGCTCAGCCACAGGAGCGCAATCTCTCAATGAATACGTATATCTATTTAATGATTCTTGCACCAGTTTTAGTAGTCATGAGAGGTGCTATATTTACAAGAATAGAAACTGCAGTTTTTTGCGGGGAAATGGGGGAATTAAGTTCATGTTAACTGCAAGAAACATATAAATCTCAAGCAACTTGAGTTGTCAGCTACAGATTTCTCCTCCTGAGTTGGGAATTCAGTCTCTGGGAAGTTGGGATTGATGGAAGTCATCATCTGTGAATGATTTTAGAAGTAGATAAAATTCACTGTTGGGAATTAAAATATG
>CAUYQG010052098.1:0-11217 GCA_963574415.1 Tarsius wallacei
GGTGGCTCAGCCTGTAATCCCAGCACTTTGGGAGGCCGAGGTGAGTGGATTGCCTGAGCCCGCGGGTTCGAGACCCGCCTGGGCAACTTGGTGAGACCTCATCTCTACAATAAATCAAAAATTAGCTGGGCATGGTAGCGCTGGCCTGTAGTTTCGGCTACTTGGAAGGCTGAGGCAGAAGGATCGCCGGAGTCCAGCAGGTCGATGCTGGGGTGGCCGGGTGGGGCAACTGAACTCCTTTGTGGGGTACTTATTTTGACTCCAAATAAAAAAAAAAAAAAAAAAACCCCAAAAACCCTGCCTTCTTGTGGCAGGTTCTGTAATTGTTCCTTTCAACTTCTCTGCAGAGCTTCTGACTCTTTCACTCTCTCCCCAGTGTCCAGGCCGGGAAGGAAGAGGGGCAGTGGGAGGTGGGTGGGCCTGCAGTCTTCCCCTCCCACTCTCGTATGACTGGGGGGGGGATGTGCCCTCCAGTGGGAAGGTGTGGGATTGTCTCTTCCCGGGTATGTACTCTCAGGCAGTGCCCCAGCCGGGCCCATCCTGGAATGGAATTCTATTGAGGCTGATGTCCTGGGTTCCTCCCTCTCAGTCATGCCACAGCCACGTGGGTCTGCTGTTCAGAGGATTGCTGAGGGGAAGGGGGTTGGGTCAGCCCTGGACTCACCACTGATCTCTTTGGAGGTCTTCCTGGTCTTTTTCTGGCCACACCTTTGTCCCATGGCTGAGTCAGGGTAGGGAGTGGGGAGCCTGAGACTCAGCACTTGGCCTGTGCCACCGAAGTTTCTGCTTTCATGATATTCCCTCTGGGTCCCAATCGACCCCTGAGTGGTTGATCTGCCCTCACAGAGATCGGGTCTGTTGCTCAGTGGTGAGAAAGTCAGAGCACTTTCGTGCACCGTTTTCAAGATGGTGGCGGGGTGCCTCTGTCATCTTCTCTGGTGGGACTCTGCCTCTGGGCTCCCTCTGCAGCCCTTGCTGCCTGTGTCCAGTCGGGTGCTGAAGTGGTGAGGCAAAGTCTGGAGCCAGTAGTCTCTCCCTGCTACTTCTTTGCAGGAAAACTTTTGCCCGTTAAAAAAAAAAAATGGTGCTCAGCTTCTGCGACCTGAGAAGCACCCGGGACCAAGCAGAACAGCTGCAGCACCCGCTGTTGCACTAGCAGAGCCCTGGCCACTAGCTCACAAGCCTCCATTTGGTCAGTCTCTCCCAGCCTTGTCTTCTCAGAAAGGTTTTGTTGATTAAAAAAGAGATGGTGCTCGGCTTCTGCATCCCAGGAATCCCTGTGGCACCAGTTGCTGCTCCAAGAGAGTCCTGGCTGCTTGCTCCTGAGCCCTCACTCAGCCAGCCACTCACACGCCCACCCAGTCACCGACACATACACAAAATGTTCCACACACTCACTCACTCACACCAGGACTCTCATAGTCTGACCGGCTCAGCCACCATCTTCCCAAATCTCTCTGGGAGTTTTTTGTCTGTTGATGTCCAGCTGCTCTAGTTCCACTTGTTGAAATGTCTGTTTTTCTTTCTTTGAATTCTTTGCATATATTTAAACTGTTGGGCATATTTGCATAGGGCTACATCTGAGTTTTATATTCTGTTTCATTAATCTAGTGTGCATTTCTCCTTCAGTACCACCAGATTTGATTGCTGGATCTATACGATGTGTTAAAATTGAGTAGACTAATTCCTTTCACTTGATTCCTTTTCACAATTCATTCTAGCTGTTGTTTTGTTTTGTTTTGTTTTTTTGGTTACACACATTTTAGAGTAACCTCAACTATATCTACAAACAAGTCTTCTGTGACTTTGATAGGATTTATATTAGAAGAATCAATATCTTTACTATCTTGAGTTCTTTATTCCATGAACATAGTATTACTCTACATTTATTTAGATTTTTAGAATTTATTTTATCAGTATCTTGTAGTTGTCAATACTGATCCTGTACTTGTCTCATCAAATGTACAACTAAATATTTCACGTTTGTTAGGTTGACATATTTATAGTTTTAAATGATATCATATTTTTAAATTTCTTCATCATGTGTTCATTGCTTGTGTATAAGAATACAATTGGCCGGACTCGGTGACTTGGTCTGTAATCCCAGCACTTTGGGAGGCTGAGGAGAATGGATTGCCTGAGCTCATGGGTTCGAGACCCACCCGGGCAACTTGGCAAGACCTCATGTCTACAATAAATCAAAAATGAGCCGGGCGTGGTAGTGTGCGCCTGTAGTTCTGGCTACTAGGAAGGCTGAGGCTGGAGGATCGCTGGAGCCCAGCAGGTCGAGGCTGCGGTGGCCGGGAGCATGCCCCTGCACTCCAGCCTGGGTGCAGAGTGAGATTCCATCTCAAAAAAAAAAAGAACACAATTGATTTGTGTATGTTAATCTTATGTCCTGCAACTTTGCTCTGTTCCAGGAGGTTTTCTTTTATTATTTTTTTCCTGGTAGGTCATTATGATTTGTGTAGATAATCATGTCATCTTTCAATAGGACCAGGTTTATTTCTCATTTTCACTGTACCATCCACAATAGCTCTGTCACCCTGAAAATGTTCTTGTGCAGGTCTTTTGAAGTCAGTGTCTTATCCTTGCTCCAATCCTGGCAACCACTGATCTTTTTTCTATTCCTATTGTTTTTCTTTTTACAGAATGCCATATAAATGCAATCATGCACTATGTAGCATTTTAGTATTGATTTTTATTTTAAAATGCATTTATTATTCATACATTCTATTTCATGAGTCAATAACTGTTCAGTATTCTTCTATTTAATGGAGATAACACAGTTTATATAAACACCTTTTGTAGGACATCTTGGTGCTTTCTAGGTTTTGGAAATTATGAATAAAGTTGCTATAAAGATTTGCCTACTGCTATTCTGGGTTTTATGGGTGTATATTTAGCTTTGTAAGAATCTGTTTAAAAAATTGTATACAATCATTTCATATAATTACCAACAATTAATGGATGTTTCTGTTGCCCTGCAGTCTCATTAGCATTTGGTTTGTCAGTTTTAATTTATTTATCATAATAATAAACTTGTAGTGACATCTCATCATTATTTTAATTTTTGAGAAATTTCAATTTTGATAGATTGAATTTTATTATTTTTATCTTTTGGTGTGCATTTTTTGGATCCTATCTAAGAATCCTTGGCTTGATCTAAGACCGAGAATACTAATTCTCTGGCATATTCTCCTAGAAGTTTAATAGCAGTAGCTTTCTATTTACATGGAAAATTATTTTAAAATAAATTATTAGTATGCTACGAGTTAAATGTAAAAGTTTAATTTTCTTTTGTATGAATATCTTATAGTCTAGACCCCATTTTCTGAAAAATCTGTTCTCTCATAATGTTTTGTTATGGGGCATAATAGTAGGTCTTGAAAACAAGTAGTGTAGTCTTCCATGTTCTTTTAAAAACAGTTTTGGATAGCCTAAGACCCTTGAATTTCCATATATATTTTGGAAAAGAGCTTGTTACTTTATACAGAAAGTCTGCTGGAATTTTGATTGGGGTTGCAATGTTAAATATATGTGATGATTACAGACATTCTTGTAGTTGTTGCCAATTTGAGGAGAAAATTACTGTCTTCCATTTTTGTTATGTATGATGTTAGCTAAAGAGTTTTGAAGACACTCTTCATCAAGTTATGAAGGTCCTTTTTTGTCCTCAGTGTTCTGGAAGCTTTTATTATGAGTTGGTGTTGAATGCTTTAGATTTGCTACTTTTTGTTTATTGTATCTGTCAAGGTCTGAATTTTATTTTTATTCTGTTGATATGGTAAATTACAATGATGGCTTTCAAATGTTAAACGAACTTTGCATTTCTTGGATGAAATCAAGTTGCTCATGCTATATTTTGAATTTTATTTGTTATTTTTAAAATGATTTTTGTGTGTATGTTCATTAGATATATTGATAATTAGTATTCTTGTTTTCAAATGTTTTATGTTGAGTATCAAGGTAATAATGTCCTCATTAAAGGAATCGATAAATATTTTTTTCTTCTCTACCTTCTAAAAATAAATTATAAATAATTGTCATTATTTCTTAAATATTTGGCATAATTCATCAGTGAAGTCACCTGATTCTAAAATTTTCTCTATGAGAATATTTTTAATTATAATTTTTTATTTAAAACATATCTAGCTAGATTTTGTTTCATATTTTTGTAAGTAATATTTTTAAGGGATTTAATCATTTTATCTATATTATCAAAATTGTTGGCATAAAGTTATCAATGACATCTCATTATCATCCCTCTAATACCTGATAATGCAATGGTGCCCTTCTTTATTAATATTGATAATTTTTGTTTTCTTTCATTATTCCTTGATCAGTCTAGCTAAATGTTCGATTTTATTAGTTTTTTTAAAAGAAACACCTGACATCGATTTTTTAAACATTATTTATCTGTTTTCTACTAGTAGATTTTTGCTTTTGTTTCTATTATTGTTCTCCATTTATTTTGTGCTTAATTTCCTATTTTTCCTATTTTTTCTAACTTTTCAAAGTAGAAACTTAGGTTATTGCTTTTATACCTTTCTTCATTTTTAATATGAGCATTTAAAGCTTCTTTCTAGTAATTTTTATTAGATGCTAAGTATTGTGATTGTTATGTTGTTGAACATCTGAATTTTTTGTCTTATTAAAAAGTTTGTTGACCTTAATGTTTTTTAGATGATTGTTAATTTACTTGTGGATCAAGTTATTCCTTTGGAGGTTTGTTTCAAAGTCTTGTCAAATCAGGTCTAGAGCAGCTTATCCTATAGATGCTATAGGTGAGTTTACTATTGCTACTAACAATACTATTACTATTCTGTGACTTTGACAAACTGTCCTGAGTATTTTACAATGTATCTCCAACTTGACTGTTTGGAATTCACATTTCTCCCAACAGTGGGTGAATTCAGCCTTCATAGTTCCGGATGTTCTTTTTCTAGCCTTATAGCATTTTATACAACTCACGTGTAACTTAGTATTCAGTGAATAACTCAAGGAGACCACTCACTTTTAGAGTTCTTTTGGCGCCCTCTTCTCTACTACGTCGCCCTGTGATTTTCAGACACCTCCACCTCCTAAATCCATTCCTTGGACAGTGCGGGGAAGCCCTAGTGTTCTGCCTGGTGTGCCCTCAGAGCTATTTATCATCTGGAAAGTCTATTCAGGCAGGAAATGAGAACAACTGTAGAGGTCGTCTCATTTTCCCTCTTCTCTTAGTGATCTCATTTTTGTGTTGTTTGCTCACAAAATGCCTGAAAATGTTTTTTAGTATTTATTTCTAGCTTGCTAGTTGGCCGGTAGAAGAGTGGAACCAGGAGTGCAGATCCATTTTCCTGCTGTTATCCTTGGGCTTTTCAACTCTTCCCTGAAGACAGATTCAAATTCTAGCCTTGAAGGTACTCACATCAAGTGTGTGTCCTTGGGAATTTTTATTTCAGATATTTGACTCTCAGTTTCCTCACCTATGGGTTATAAACAATCACATAGATGGTTATAACTACTTTATAGTTAGCGATGCTAGTGGGAAGAGTGCATTAAATTGCTTTGGGATAATATGGTGTCAACTTTTCAGCCCGGTGCCTGGCTTAAGGTAGTCTATCAAGAAATGTCTGTTTCTCTGCCCCATAAATTTAGCTGTAATCTAGAATTAACACTTAGGTGTGACAAGTTACCTCTGCTTTTCCATTTTGGTGAATTTCTAAGGCAACAGTTAAGAGCTTATTGTGCAAGGTGTCCTTTTCTATTTTGCATGATGCCTAATTCTTCACATTGGGGCTCCCTGTAGAGGGAGAAACTGCTCCAAGCTCCATCCACCTCCGTGAGCCAGACCTTCCGTTGTATTCGAGACAAGTCACTTTAGTCGTGAAGTATTTCATTTTCGAAATGCTTCCTTTGTTTTTACAGAATTCGAATATCAATAGAGAAATGTATATATTCAATTAACAAATTAAAAACAGAACAGATAGGAACAGGGGTTGCCAGCACCCAGCTGAGAAAGAGAAAACTTTCCGTTCCGCAGACACCCTACCGTCCTCCTTTTCACGCTGATGGCTTCAGCTGGCACAGAGTGGTCTCTTGGCAAGTATATGCTACAGCTGAAGAGGAGCAAGAGAAAAAAGGAGGAGGAGGAGTGATCGGAGAAGAAGAGGAGAAGAAAGGAGGAGAGGAGAAGCTGAGGAAGAAGAGGAGAAAGAGGGGGGATGGGGTGATGAAGCAGACCGCGTGAGGAAAACAGGTCATGGTCCCAGACCGCCAGCTTTCATCTCAGATTTGCTTGTTATTCCACGACAGGAACTTCTTGAGTTCTCAGACCAGAGCCCGGGAATTAGAAACAAGACCCAGGGCTACGCATGCTCATTTATTTCCTGGGTCTCTTCTGGACTAGTTTCTTTTTAAAAGGCCAGCCAGAACGGGCGCTTAGTACAACGGCGTCCTGATGCTACTGGGGATGTTAATTTAATCGAGCCAGCCAATACCAGGCATTCCTCGGGGTAAGATTAGCGCTATGTGCAGTCCCTGGAGAAGATGATCGAACGTGCATGTGTGATTAAGTAGCTGTGCTCATGTGGACGGCTGCTAACCCAAGGCAGGTGATGCGATGTGACGCCCATACGATGCGATGCCCAAGTGTGGAAGTTGGGATGCAGAGCCACGTGTCACCCCCTGAGCGCAAGGCTTGTTGAAGATTCTCTCCTTGCTCCTTTTGCGCCTCTCAAATACTGACCTTCACCTTACCGACTTCATCGAGCTGTGTTTTGGCACCAACACACCGCCCAGTTTTACGTGTACTCTCTCTGTTGCTTTGTTTGAATCATGCCTCCTAGAAGACGCAGAGAGTTGGATTTTGGTTCTGCTATTTTAGTATGAGAATTCATCTTCAAGTCACAGAATTAAAATCACTCATATCTCTTGTGAAATCAAAAGTGTCTGGTCTTTTATCATTTGTTTTATATGTTTTGGTAAATAATAGCATTTTGTTGTTATTCCCTTCTGAGATTTGGGATAGATATATACTGTTTTCAGTGCTAATCATGAGTATAATCAAGCTTTTTCAAGTTTTTGAAAGCATTTTATTACAATTTCATTCATGTGAAAGACAAAAAATAATATTTTAAAAAATGTATCCCAGTAAGACAGGATATTTAGCAGAGTTTTATTCCCCCTAATTTCTTCCTACTGTGTGTTCTTTGTTAATATAATATAAAGTGTTAGCCTCAAAATGCAGCTATTAATTTTTCTTACGTTGGATAGCTGCTTTGCTACGAATAACGTTTGCGTTTGCATGGCATAGCAATGATATTCACCCTGATAATTCTTACTCGACTCTTTATACTCTTTGATTTCTCAGTCAGCTGGGATTTGTCTTCAGATTTGTCAGGAATAGGTGTGGGTGGTGTAATTTTGAGCTGCTGCATATCTGAGAAAACTCTTTTGAATGAAAACTCACCAGATGGGCCGGAACCTGGAGCTCCGGGCACCAACCTAGGCCCCCATGGTCTGTGTTTCCTCCTCTTCCAGACCCGGCTGCACAGAGCGGGCCGGGCCAGCCTCGGTTCTGCTCCTCTGCGAGTCATCTGTTTTCCTCTTTCTGCCTGAGTTGCTAAGAAGATTAATTCCCCACCAAAAATCTTTAGCACAAATGGTTGTCAGAATGTGTTCGGGGCCTAGCATTAAAATGCTTTTTCAACGTACATGGTCAATCTCTTGTCATATTGGAAAACGGATGTTGCTTTGGTTATCTGGGCTTGTCCAGAGAGGACTTCTGACTAGTGGATCAGCTCTCTGTCCTTCATCCCACAGGGCTCTCCTCTGCCCCGCGATCATGTGTGTCCTTGTACTCTGCCTTGTGAAAGAGCCATGCAGGCTTGCATTCCACATCATGTGACGCTCCCCTGCGTTGTGACTGCTTTCTCCTCCCTCTCATATGAGTTATCTGGCAATATGTGTGCACTGCTTTGTGGTCTTCGGGACTTCACCCTTCTTTCCTTTGTTTTTGTTTCAATTTTAATAGCATGTTTTATTTAACCCAGTATATCCAAAATATTATCATTTAAATATGTGTTCATTTTTAAATGCTATCGCAGGCATTTTAGATTTTTTATACTATGCTTTCTTTTTTTTTTAATCAATATTTTTTGTTATGATATTGTGGGGTACAGTTAAGGGTTAGGTATACAAATATGCTTCGTTCAGGCACCCTTGTTGCTGCTTTCCTTTTGTGTGTCCAACCGTGTTTACAAGGTCAGCCTGTTCTCTCTTTAGAACATTCTGTTCGGCTCCACAGAATCTCTCTTTTTTCACCCTCCTGAAAAGCTGAACGTGTTTTGTAAAAGGTCCAGTTACCATGCCCCTCATATCCTTTGTTTTGCAATTTGAGGGACCGTGTTGTTTTATAATTGATCGATTCTGATACGAGGAGCAACCCAGCTAGTTCAACGGCCAGCTCGCACGGTCTACCTGGCCTTCTTTGGGTCATCTGGATGCTCCCAACATCCCCTCTTGGTCTCCAGAGTCGAGGCTCCTGGCCCAGTTCCAGGACGTCCTGGGAATGGTTTTGTGTGGCTCTGGTCCCTCGTGATCCAGAGAATCTCTTCCAAGCCTCACGGCCCAGAAACAGTTGCAGAAATGAGCCGCTTCATGTGCGGCGTGCCGAGACACGAGTCTCCTGGCCTGCAGTGGTCAGCCTGCACGTTTGACTCCCCTCCCCCAGGAAGCCACGAGGAGTCATCTCCTGCTCTCCATCTTCCTGGTGATGGGGTGGCCATCTCTGGATGGGGTGTCGACAGTGATGGTGTCGGGTTTGTGGCTACAGGAGCCATTCTTTGTGTGATGCAAAACACAGGACCCGCTCCGTCGAGGGGCACCGGCCCCACTGTGCCACACGCACCCATCTTGGGCATCTGAGTTGAGTGCAGACGGCAGCTTGTCCCATGGCAGACAGCGCACCAGGCCTCTGCCGGCGAGACAAAGCCCGGCTCAGCCCTCTCCACCTGCGAGAGGTCATTCACAGGGGTGCGATGGTGGATTTTCAGTATTGTCCCGAGATGTTTTGTGAATCCTTGTGCTCCTCCAAGCTTGGAATACAAAATCGACATCCAAGTTGGGTACTGCTGCCGCCTCCACCCACGTGGGGCTGACTTTCTCCCCTGGCTGAGTCTCTCTCCAGGTTGAGAAGGGCGCCTGCAAGAAGCTCTCAGGGCCAGGGCCTTCCCTCCCACGAAGGCGGCCCCAGGCAGGGCCCGCCGTGGCCTCTTGGAGCCCCGGTCACATTCTCCCTCAGCTCTTTCCCTTCACCCTGAGCGCCCTCTTCCTTTGATCCAGCACTCGGCCCGCTCGTTTCTGCCCCTCTCAGCCTTCTCTCGTGAGGTCAAGAACACGCGCGACTTCTACGGTCACTTAGAGTCCCGCCCCACACGCTTCCTTAGCCCATGCCTCCACCCACGTATCCAGATGCGGACACCTCGCCCTGATGGACAGGTCTACCGGGACACCCCATGGGCACCACACATTCCTTAAGCTGCATTCTTCCTGCAATTTACTTTCTCGAAGACCTAATGAATACCTAACTTATGAAGAAATTTTGACAATTATATGAATGCCCGAGAAAGTCCTTTGTAACTCTCACTGGGCGTGAATTATCGTGCCCACCACCCACCCGGTCCCCAAGTCCTCTGGCCTTGCCCATCCTTCTCCCCCGGGCGCCTTCCTTGCATGTCTGGAACCCTGAGGACCTCGGGATCCCCAGCTCGTCCCTCCACGCCCCTCTGTCAGCACGCTAGCTAGGCGGGGGGACGGCCTGCTCCCTCCCGCCCTGGCCCGCCGGCTCTCCCTGTGGACAGCGTGCTGTGCCCCTCACAGCTTCCAGTCCCCTGGGCACCATGGTAAGGTCTGAGTGCTCGGCACTAGGCCCGCCGCCCCCTTTGGGCTGCAGGAGCTCCTGGGTCTCACCCCTCCCCCGGCTCAGGTAACAGCTGCCAACCCAGGGGCTACGAAATGCTCCCACGTGGAGAGACTTCCCCTGGGCTCTGCTCGTTCTCCTGACTCTTCCTGAAATGCCACCGGTCTCTCCCGTCCTGGTCGGTGTCTCCCCATCCATTGCCTCCCATTTCAGATGTGTCTTGCACCACGGAATGTCCCCGCAGCTCCTCCTGGTAGGGTTAGTCATGCTGTCTCAATTCTCCGGTAACACGCTGGAACACGACCTGGTGGTCCACCCCTTCAGCTTTCGCTGTGGCTGTGTTCTCTCTTGCACGTCATTCTCTCGCATGGGCAGAAGGCCTTTCATGCGTTCTTCCTGTGTAATAAGTTGGACACAGTGAAGTGTGCTCAGATGCGCTCCAGGCTTGGGGTCTTGCAAGCCTGGTAGAAAGAGAGACACAAACAGATGACCACGAGGACATCTGACACCAAGAGGTGCTAACACTGGGGACTGAGGGTGCTCAGAGGCCAGGGAACCTGGGTACACGTGTCCGGGGTGATGCACCTGCCCTGGCAGTTGTGCCTCTAATGCGAGTGAGGACTCCAAGGTGGAAGGGGGTGGGCCTGAGCATACAGGAACTTGTCTTGTGTGAAGTGGACATCGGCCTGGGGAGAGCAAGTCCCCCGCATGAAAGACATGGACTAGGAATATTGACTAGAGAGGTGTCCACAAATAGGCAGGGCTCTGCCAGGTGAGGACCTCGGGTGGGGGGGAGGGGGGGATGAGGACATCCTCCTGAGAAAACACCAGTTAAAGGACAGGTAGAGGAAAAACGGCCACGAGAGAAGAAAGAAGATGGGCCAGAGGGAAGGGAGACCCAGGACAGTGACAGAAACGGGAAGACAGGTGACGTCTGCAAGGCGTCCGTGGGACTTGGCGACAACAGAGGTCAGAGAAGGCTGTGGCAGGAGCAGTGAGGGAAAGGACCCGGAGCGCCGGTGCTGCGGAGGGAAAGTGAGGCAGCAAGGCAGAGCCAACGAGCACAGACGGCCTTAGGACGGATGTGAGTGTGGCAGGGGGGAGAGCCGGGGAGGGTTGTACCGTGCAGAGACAGAGGATGCAGGTGTGGGCTCACACATCTCTTGGAAGATGAGATAGCCTGGGGGTAGTCACAGAACAAAGAGGTGAGGCCTGGGAGGTAGGGAGTGGTAATAGAGAGAGAGAGAGAGAGAGAGAGAGAGAGAGAGAGAGAGAGAGAGAGAGAGAGAGAGTGTGCTCACAAGAGAAGC
>CAUYQG010052100.1:0-15370 GCA_963574415.1 Tarsius wallacei
GAACCCTATTGTGAATTGTTTATGTGCGGGATCTCGGTTGCCCGCTCCTTATGAGAATCGAATGCCTGATGATCTGAGGCCAGTGATGCTAGCTTATTCCTAATTAATAGGGATTAATTCCTGATGTCAGCCGAAGCTGTGATGTTAGCACTGGGAAGCGGCTGCAAATACAGATTAACATTAGCAGCGAGGTTTGACTGAACAGAGACCATAATAAATCAGTTGCTTGCAGACTCATGTCAAAAACCTATCAGTGACTGGCAAGTGCGCTGATGTAGTTCAGATGTACAGCCGCGTCTGGTGGCAGGCTTTAAGTCAGAATCCGACACTTTTGTTTTGTTTTGTTTTTGAGTTGGAGTCGCACTCTGTCGCCCAGGCTGGAGTGCCACGGCACACTCGTGGCCACTCCGGCGTTGAACTGCTGGGCTCCAGGGATCCTTCTGCCTCAGCCTTCCAAGTAGCCAGAACAACAGGTGCATACTACCATGCCGGCTAATTTTTTATTCATTGTAGAGACGAGGTCTTGCCAAGTTGCCTGGACTATTCTCGAACTCACAGGCTCAGGCAATCCACTCGCCTTGCCCTCCCAAAGTGCTGGGATTACAGGCTGAGCCACCGAGCCTGGCCTGAATCCGACACTTTTTAGTCCGTGTGTGGCCTGCCCATTATTTTATTTACTGCTTTGTCCAAGCCCCTTTTTAAAAATGGTGAGTTGTATAATTATTTCATTATATAGTACAATGTAATAATTATAGAAATAAAGTGCACAATAAATGTTATGCACTTGAATAATCCCAAAACCCCCCCACCCCCCCACCCTGTCATACTTGGAAAAATTGTCTTCCATGAAACCAGTCCCTGATGCCAAAAATGTTAGATACTGCTGGGCTAAATGCTTTGCAAATATCTTCTCCTGTTTGTGGCTCGCCTTTTAATTTTCATAACAGTATCTTTGCAGAACAGAAGTTTTTCATTTTGATGAAGTCTAACTTGCTGATTTTTAAGTATGTGAATTTAAATAATAGTAAAATCAAACCCACAATTATTTTCCAAAGGGTGTAGTCAAATCTTCAGTAAAGCATGAATGACTGACTAGATTTAATAATAAAAATTGCGTTGTTTTTTATAGCTGTTGGCTTAGGTAAACCTTTTTTTCTTCATCTTTCCTGTAATATCTTTCCAATAATTCCTTGTCATAGATAGTACATTTATTTCAGATATGTTGAATTGAACCAAATTTCCATAAATTTTTACTTATTTTAACTTTGTTTGGCAGCTAATTGCCAAAGATTTACTCTTATGCCTTCCTCTAACTAAAATAAATAAATTGCCTTCTAAGTTGGCTTAATCAGTCCACACTGGCATTAAGCCCTTGTTTAATAAAGTAAGGTAAATTGTTTTGTCTCCTTTGTTTCTTCTCTTAACTATAATTCCCAAGACTGAAAAGTATCCAATTGTGATGTTATGAAGCAATATCGTGGCCAGTAAAGGAAGCGGTCACTCAAGTGACTCTTGGGAAAGCCCTGGGCTGCTCACAGCTTTATTTTTGCAAACCTTTTCCTTTTTCCTGCTGCTTTCCTGGCAAGGATGGTGTTTACTGTCTCTGGTACCACAGAAGGAGCCTGTTTAGCCTCCTGAATCACTGGACAGTTTGCAGCCAAGAGCCTGTGATTGCGGCATCCTTGTTATCTGGTATAGTGCGGGAGGCAGCAAGAAACACTCCCTGACTGTTTAGCAGCAGTGGGCTTTGTTGAGTTGCCAGCAGCTTGAAAAATGTACTCTGAGCAGGCTGAGCGAACTTGACAGGAATGTGTAGACTATTCAGATTCTGGGGGGCTGTTCATTCATTATTAAATACCTGAAGCTTTTTGGCAGCATGGCCTGTCGGTACAGCTCTAGACGGGCAGTGAGGTGAGTAATGTTTTAAAGCAGGCTTGAAGTTTCTCTGTGATTTGCTCTTGGGCAGGTTGCCTCATTGCTGGTAACATCTCTGTTCCCTCAAAATACTATGAGTGTAGCTCAGGTGCTGGCTAAAGGCAGTGAGATGTCTGAGTGTACTTGGTCCACAGCGATAGCATAAACATTTAACAAGATGTATAGGGCTTTTTTCCTCTAATTTTTTATTTTGAAAAAATTTAGCTGGGCACCATGGCTCAAGCCTGTAATCCCAGCACTTTGGGAGGCAGAAGCGAGAGGGTTACCTGAGCTCAGGGGTTTGAGACCAGCCTGAGCAATGGTGAGACCTCATCTCTACAATAAATTATAAAATTAGCTGGGCGTGGTGGTGCACGCCTGTAGTTCCAGCTACTTGGAAGGCTGAGGCAGAAAGATCGCCTGAGCCCAGCAGGTTGAGGTGACTGTGATTGTGCCACTGTACTCCAGCCTGGGTGACAGAGTGAGACTCTGACTCAAAAAAAAAGAAAAAGAAAGTGGGGCATTTGGGAGGTGATTAGGTCACGTGGATGGAGAAATGAAATGGGATTAATACCTTTATGAAAGAAACCCCACAGACCTTTGTCCATTCTGTTAAGTCTTGACTTGGACTTCCCAGCCTCTAGAACTGTGAGAAATAAATGTTTGTTAAACACCCATGTTGTGATATTTTATTGTACTTATTGGGATGGACTCAGACAGGGAGAACTATTGAGATGATACCGAGCTATCCTGTTTCTTTTTTTAATTTTTCTTTTTGTAGAGACAGAGTCTTGCTGTGTTGCCTAGGCTGGTCTCCTGGCCTCAAGTGATCCTCCCACCTTGGCCTCCCAAAGTGCTGGGATTGCAGGCGTGAGCCACAGGAAAATATCCTTTTCTTATCATCCTCTCACCCACTAATTTTGCCATCCTTTGATGGTTCTTGCCTGCAGCAGTTATTATTGTGGTGTTGCCTAATGATTATTTTCTGTCTTCATCATTCCTTTTGTCTTTGTTAACTGGATTTTTTTTGTAAGGGAAAACTGTCATTTTCCCCCAGCTATTCATTCATTCATTCATATTACACACGCTTGTGGATTCTCAGAGAAGTGTTGTTCCTCCCAGCTAATCCCTGCTTCCCAATCCCTAGTCCCTCATTTCTACCCCATTCCTACTTAGAAGGGCATTCTTCTACATAACCACAATGGGATTAATCACACACGGCAACTTAACAATAATATGATATTGTCTAATATATGATTCATAGTCCGGTATCCTCAGTGCACCCAAAATGGTCTTTGCTGTGTGTGTGTGTTTTGGTCCAGTATTCAAGGATTATGTGTTATGCTTGGTTGCCAGAAATCTCTTCAATCCCTTTTACTTGAACTCTCCAGTGTTTTTCTTTTTCTTTCTTGGTATTAGCATTTTTGAAGAGTCCTAACAATTGTTCTGCAGAACTTGTCTCCGTTTGGATTTGTTTCCTCCTGAATATATTCAGATTAATAGTTTGGGCAGGGATACCTTATACATGACATCGTGCTGTTCTCAGTGTATCACGCCGGGGTACCTGGTGCTGATCTGTCCTGTCATGGTAGCTCTGTGCCATCACTTGATTAAGGTGATGTCTGTGAGGTTTTCTTCATTGTCAACCTGCCTTTTCCTCTCTATAATTAGTATAACTGTTGGAGATATGTACGATTATGTTGAATATCCTACTTCAAAGGTTATAGCATCCGTGATGTTTCTTACAAGAATCAATTATTGATATAGTAGTTATAAGATGATGATACTCTATTTTAAACTTTTTTTTTCTATATTTGTTAGTTGGCATTATTCTGTAAAGATCTTTGTTGTACCCTTCATTTATTTATTTACTTACTGGTTAGAATCAGTATAGACTCACGGATTTTATTTATTTGTTTATTTATTGAGTCAGGGAGTCTCACTCTATCGCCCAGACTGGAGTGCGTGCTCACAGCCACCACAGCCTTGACCTGTTGGGCTCAGGCGGTCCTTCTGCCTCAGCCCTCCAAGTAGCTGGAACTACAGGCATGCACTACCATGCCGAGCTGATTTTTTGATTCATTGCAGAGACAAGGTCTCGCCAAGTTGCCCAGGCTGGTCTTGAACCCTGGGCTCAGGCAATTCTATTGCCTCCACCTCCTAAAGTACTGGGGTTACAGGTGGGAGCCACTGTGCCCAACATGGATTCTTTCTCATAACATCTTTAATGAGATCTAACTCACATATCATGCAATTCACCTATTTAAAGTGTGCAATTCAGTGGTTATTAGTAAAGCTACAAATAAATGTAGCCATTGCTGCAGAGAATTTTAGGACATTTTCATCATCTTAAAAAGCTACCTCAGCCCTTAGCTGCATCCCCCTAACTCCTATCTTACCCAGCCCAAAACAACCACTAATCTACTTTTGGTGTCTGTGGGTTTGCATATTGGGGACATTTCATAAAAACTGTGTTATATGTGGACTTTTGTGACTGTCTCCCTTCCCTTGGCATAATGTTTTCAAAGTTTGTCTGTACTTCAGTACTTTTTCTTTTCATGGCTGGATAATATTCTGTTGTGTGGATATACCACATTTTGTTTATCTGTCAAGTTGATGGACATTTTGGTAGTTTCCATCTTTTGGCTTCATGAAGAATGTGGCTATGAAAATCTGTGTATGCACAACAGTATAAATACTTAATACTACTGAACTGTACACTTAAAAATGGTCAGGATGATAAATTGTATGATGTTTTTAAACCACAATAAAAAGTTAAAAAAGTAGAATCAACCTAAATGCCCATCAGCTGATCAGTGGATAATGAACATGTGGTGTATATACGAGGGGGACCCAAACAACCAGAATTTATTCATAAAAAATTGTATATATATTCTTACATGTTTAGACTTCAGTCACCTTCAAAGTACTCTTTGATGCAATATACCAACCTAGACACCTTTTCGCTGCTCAAAATAGTTTTTGAACTCGTGAATTTGGATGACTTTTATAAAGTACTTCTGCCATTTTTTGTTTCACCTCTTCCACATGGGCAAAATATTTCCCTTTGAGGACATTTTTCATCCGGAGAAACAAAAAAAGTTGCTTGGGGGGAGATTGGGTGAATGGGGAGGGTAGGGCACAAGGGATCATGCTGAATTTGGTCAAAAATTGCTGAATACTCAGTGCAGGGTGGGCAGGTGTGCTGTCGTGGTAGAAGAGCCCGTCACTTGTTTGCTACCACGTGGGATGTTTCTTCTGCAAACTGTGGTGCAACTTTGTCAAAACTTCCAGATAAAAACTTTGGTTGACTAATCCAGAGGAGCAAATTCCAAGTTTACTAGAAGGGGCCCACCCTCCAAAAGATAATTCCAGGTTTTTCTGGGTCCCCTCGTATATACCATGGAACACTATTCAGCCATAAAAAAGAATGAAATAATGTCCTCTGCAGCAACTTAGGTGGAATTGGAGAACATCATCCTAAGTAAATTAACACAGGAATGGTAAACTCAAGAATCCACGTTCTCAGCCGGGCTCAGTGGCTCAGCCTGTAATCCCGCGCTTTGGGAGGCTGAGGTGAGTGGATTGCCTGAGCCTGAGGGTTTGAGACCCGCCTAGGCAACTTGGCAAGACCTCATCTCTACAATAAATCAAAAATTAGCCGGGCGTGGTAGCACGCGCCTGTAGTTCCAGCTACTTGGAAGGCTGAGGCGGAAGGATCGCCTTAGCCCAGAGGGTTGAGGCTGTGGTGGCCAGGAGTGGCCACTGCACTCCAGTCTGGGTGACAGAGTGAGACTCCAACTCAAAAAAAAAAAAGAATCCACGTTCTCAATTATAAATGGGAGCAGCACTAAGGATCTGCAAGGGCACAGACGATGGTATAATGGACCCTGGAGACTCAGAAGGGGGAGGGTAGGAAGGGATGAAAATTCATCTGGCAGGTATAATGTGCTCAGGTCGGGGTGGCCACTATACAGTGCATCCATGTCACCAGAAACCATTTGCACCCCTAAAGCTATTGAAATAAAAATGCGAAGAAGAAAAAGAAAGTAAGAAAAAAATTATGGGATGCCTGTGTAAATAGAATATTATTTTGTCATTTAATGTTTTGCTTGTTTTTTTTTTGTTTTTTTTGAGTTGGAGTCTCACTCCGTCACCCAGAATGGAGTGCAGTTGCACGCTAACGGCCACTGCAGCCTCAATCCACTGGGCTCAGGTGATCCTTCCACCTCAGCCTTCCAAGAAACTGGAATTACAGTTGTGTGCCACCACGCCTGGCTAATTTTGGATTTATTGTAGAGATGAGGTCTCACCAAGCTGCCCAGGCTGATCTCAAACCCGTGGGCTCAGGCAATCCTCTCACCTTGGCAACCCCAAGTGCTGGGATTATAGGCGTCAGCCACCATGCCCGGCCCTAGTATTATTTTTATGTTTGTTTGTTTGATTTGGGATCTCACTCTGTCACCCATGGCATAATCACAGCTACTGCAGCCTTAACCACCTGACCTCAGGCAGTTCTTCCACCTCAGTCTCGTGGTATTCAGCCCGTAGTTGCTGGGACTACAGGTGTATACCACCACGCCCGACTATTTTTTTTTATTTATTGTAGAGACGTGGTTTCTCTGTGTTGCCCAGGCTGATCTCAAACTCCTGGGCTCAAGCAGTCCTCCTACCTCGGCTTCTCTAAGTGCTGGGAGTACAGGTGTGAGTCGCTGCACACCCTGCCCATTTTACTGTTAATAGATACTTGCTTTGTTTTCAGTTCATTTTGTGATTCTTTTTTCTCAAACCCCTGGGCTCAGGCAGTCCTCTCACCTCCACCTCCCAAAGTGCTGGGACTACAGGGTGAGCTACTGCACCCGGCTTCTTTTTGTTTTAAACCATGTGTTGAGTTCACATGCTCTGAACACAGTGCTAAGTTTCTGACACACATCGTTTTGTTTATTCTTCAAAACAACTAAGTATCAATATTTTTCACACTTTGAAGTTAAAGAAACAGATACATGGAGAGTCATGTGTAAGATCAACGGAAACAGACCTGACTCTGCTCTCCTCTGAGCGTCTAAATTACACCTTAAAAAAACCAAATACATTTTACTTCTTTCTTGGAGTTAGTTCTAGAAGATGGAAGATTAGACTGTGTGTGACATCTTACTAGAGTCCACTGATTTCCTTTAATCTGTGCAATTCATGTAACTTACTCTTCAAGTTGCCATTAATAATACTTATTATGCCAATCATCAAAGGAGACTGGGTAAGTGTGGATGAACAGATGATATTTAATACCACTGGGAGACAGATTTGCTTGAAGAAAGATAAAACAATAACAAAAATTGAATCAAGCTACTGTCTTCAGCTGATAAACCAAACCCTTTTGAACATTTTAAAATCCCTCTGAAGCCTTTTCTATTTTTGTCAATTTCCTTATTTAAGGTTTTACCTTGTGACTTAGCATTCTTAGAAAGAGGAAAGTAGACTGGGCTCGGTGGCTCAACCTGTAATCCCAGCACTTTGGGAGGCCGAGGCGAGTGGATTGCCTGAGCCCGTGGGTTCGAGACCCACTTGGGCAACTTGACGAGACCTTGTCTCTACAACATATCAAACATTAGCTGGGTGTGGTAGCGCGCGCCTATTGTTTCGGCTACTTGGAAGGCTGAGGCAGAAGGATCACGGGAGCCCAGCAGGTCAAGGCTGCGGTGGCTGGGAGCGTGCCACTGCCCTCTAGCCTGGGTGACAGAGTGAAACTCCACCTCAAAAAATTTTTAAAAAAAGAGGAAAGTATGAGACAAGGTAAAAATGGTTCTCAGTTATTTGGATTATAAATTTTTACTGGGAACTTACTGTCAGAAAAACTAGAAATATAAAGTCCTATATAAAAAGACAAATTCGCCTGATGCAATGGCTCATGCCTATAATACCAGCACTTTGGGAGGCTGAGGTGAGAGGATTGCCAGGGGTTCAAGACCAACCTGGACAACTTGGTGAGACCTCGTCTCTACAATAAATAAATAAATAAAAATTAACCAGGTGTGGTGACATGCGCCTGTAGTTCCAGCTATTTGGAAGGCTGAGGTGGAAGAATCCCAAGTCCAGAAGGTCGAGGCTGTGGTAGCTGTGAGTATGCCACTGCATTGTAGCCTGGGCGACAGAGTGAGACTCTGACTCAAAAAAATAAAATAAAATAAACAATAAATGAAGACAAATTCCATGACTACACAGGGAAACACAGGTTTTGCTTCACTTGGGATAGATGCATCAAACATCTATCCATGGTTTAACGGTTTATTACCATGTTCCCACATTTTAGCAGGTTTTGTGCATTTTTTTTTTTTTTTGAGTTGGAGTCTCACTGTCGCCCAGACTGGAGTGCAGTGGCCGCTCCCGGCCACCGCAGCCTCGACCCCGCTGGGCTCCGGCGATCCTTCCGAGTAGCCAGAATTACAGGCGCGCGCTACCACGCCCAGCTAATTTTTTGATTTATTGTAGAGATGAGGTCTTGCTTGCCCAGGTGGGTCTCGAACCCGCGGGCTCAGGCAGTCCACTCACCTCAGCCTCCCAAGGCGCAGGATGACAGGCTGAGCCATCGAGCCCGGTCGTGTGTTTTTATAACGCCCAGGACCTTGGAATTTGCAGGCTGTCTCCCAGACTCTTCCTCCTATAGGGAGGAACATGCACGCAGGTTTAGTAACACCTCAGATACAGATGTGGCAGTGCTTTCTGATCCTCCTATTAATTCCTTCGTAACCTTTATGTTTAAAAAACACCGCGCAGTCACTAAGCATCTCCCAGATACGCGCCTATGCTTTCTTTAATGTTTTTGTCCTCAGTTACATAATTTTAAATCCCAAATTTGAATATCCTTCATTAATACAGTGCTAGAATATGACTGATGTTCAGTGGAGTTTAGTATACATTTTTAAAATTTCTATATAAGGTGATTAAGACAGCAGTTTATGAGCGTTAGATAGGAAAGGGTAACTTGAGAACAAACCCACCGTTGGGGACTAGTGTTTCCAAACAGCCGCTGCTGTGAATCCACACTGTGTCCTCAACACCAAGCCAAACTGTGATGCCTTCTGGCATGGAAAAAAAAAATAATTCCCTCCCACACACTGCTAAAGCTACCTCAAAAATGCTAAACGCTGACACACAAAGTCCTCGAACACTTGAGGCCTCTCATCGTGAAGAAGACAGGGGTCTTCAACGCCGCATCCAGATACACTGAATTCCTGTCATCGAGGCTGGGCAAGCTTAACAGACAGTCTGAACAAACCGTGTGTATTCAAAGCCTTTGGACCTGAACAGAAACAGCAGGTAGACGTTACTTAATTGTAACATTCAGATGCCTCCTATACATCAAAAGCCACACCTTCCCTGAGTTCTAAGTTTATATTGCAATTTAGCAAAAATAAAGGTATTTTATGTACTTATGAACTAAGATTTCTAGTCTCACTTAGAATGATTTCACTAAATTTTTTTTTTGCTTTAATCTTCTCTTTCCTTCATCTCAAACTGTTATTGAATAGCAAGCCTAACCAACACGAGACATAAATAATTCCTACAGAATAAAACAAATGGAATTACTATTTTTCCTCCCACTTTTGGCATAGAAAATTTCCTCTTTGTTTAGTAAAAAGAAGGGAAAACCTAAAGACATATCTTGAAGAAACACAGTCACTCAAGTGTGGCACGTGACAATGCCCCAGGATCACCGTTCTCCTGATCTCTTCTCTAGTGACCAGTCAGTCAAGTCTAAATTGGCCAGGCATGGTGGCTCATGCCTGAAATCCCATCACTTTGGGAGGTGGAAGTTAGAGGATTGCCTGAGCCCACGGGTTTGAGACCAGTCTGGGCAACTGGCAAGACCTCGTCTCTACAATAAGTAAAAAAATTAGCTGGGTGTGGTGCCATGTGCCTGTGTGATTCTAGCTTCTTGGAGGTGGAAGGATCACCTGAGCCCAGCGGGTTGAGATTGCGGTGGCCACAAACATGCCACTGTACTCCAGCCTGGGCAACAGAGTGAGACGACAACTCAAAAAAAAAAAAGAAAAATCTATATTGAAGATACCTAGTGAACATGGTGGCACGTGCCTGCAGTCCCACCTACTGGAGAAACTGAGGCAGGAGGATGCCTGGAGTCCAGGAGTTCAAGATTGCAGTGAGCTGTGATTGCACCACTGCACTCCAGCCTGGGAGACAGAGTGAGAACCTGTCTCAAAAAACAATAAAATATATTTTTAAAATAACCCAAAACTTAAGGTACCAACAAGGTGTTACCACTGCACAGGGCACAAAGAATTTCTAGAAAGTGCCCATCTCACTCATCATTGTCTATGGGCATCAAAAATTTTTCCTAAAACTCTGCACTGTTATTCGCTTATTCACCTAACACATATCTGGTAGAAGTCTGCTAAAATAATGATGTATCCACTCCTATATATATATACTTTTAAGAATCACTAAAGGGGCCAGGCACAGTGGCTCACGCCTATAATCCCAGCAGTTTGGGAGGCCAAAGTGGGAGGATTGTCCGAGCTCAAGGGTTCGAGACCAGCCTGGGCAACCTGACGAGACCTCATCTCTGCAATAAATCAAGAAAAATTAGCCAGGTGTGATGGCACATGCTCTTTCTCCGGTGCAAATTTCTCTCTTTTCTTCCTCTCACTAATAAACTGTTTTAAAAGATTAGCCGGGTTAGCCGGGCATAGTGGCACGTGCCTGTAATTCCAGCTACTAGGAAGGCTGAGGCGGAAGGATCGCCTGAGCCCAGCAGGTCAAGGCTGCGGTGGCCGGGAGCCTACCACTGTCCTCCAGCCTGGGCAACAGAGTGAGGCTCCAACTCAAAAAAATTTTTAAAATAAAATAAAAAATTAGCCAGGCACGCTGGTTCATGCCTGTAATCCCAACACTTTGGGAGGTGAAGATGAGAGAATTGCCTGAGCTCAGGGGTTCGAGACCAGCCTGAGCATCATGGCAAGACTTCGTCTCTATAATAAATCAAAAAATCAGCCAGGCATAGTGGCACATGCCTGTAGTTCCAGCTACTTGGAAGACTGAGGCGTAAGGATCACCTGAGCCCAGCAGGTTGTGAGCATGCCACTGCCCTCCAGCCTGGGCCCGGGTCAGAGTGAGACTTCAACTCCAAAAAAAAAAATTTTTTTTTTAATTTTAAGAAAAGAAATCCCTGCATGCAGGCGGTCTGTGCTGTCATCTCTTTCTTACCCTTTAGGTGTTTTAGTCCCCTCAGGTCCTCTGGAATGAGTGTGGCATTAAGGATGGCAAGTCCTCCCCAGTCAGTGGGGCAGCCTCTAGAAACGGATGCCTTCTCTCGGGCAGAACTGATTGGTTCCAAATAGCCCAAAGGAATACAAATGTAAAAAGATGACATTGACCCGTACCTTTCTCTTGATATGCTTCCTTTGTTTGTTTTTTAATAGTGCCTTTGAAGATGAGTCCATGAAGCTTCGAAAGCTGAAGCTGGATAACCAGGTGGGCAGAGTCTCTGCTTTTGGAAGAGGTGGCCAGTACCGACTGCCGTGATGTGGATGGCACAGGCTTGTCAGGGCCCTAGAGAGGAGAAGGCTTCGGTGGTTACTCATCAGGCAGTGTCTACAGTTAGCGGTTGCTGAACCGAGGCTCTGGGCCACGGCAAGACCCAAGTGCTTGGAGGATATCAGCAGTAAAACTGGCCTTGGATTTATAGTCACTGAAAACGCCCTGGCACCTTTCAAAGGGATTAGAAGAATGTTAACATTGTATTTGTATGTAGTACTTTGATTCTGCTACCTTAAATGCCTCTCGACATGGTAATTTCATTTAACTACCAGATTGTATTCTTATTTCATTAAATGAAATCTGTGGTTCAGCTGTCAAATATAAGACATTAGTGTTTGATTTTTATACATAGATATATTCTGGATTTTTTAAAGGTGGCTCTAGTATTTTGTAATTTTTATTATTTTCAGTGAGAATGCTATATGTGGTATAAATGTTGGGGCTTTTGAAGCTTTTTTTTGAGTTGTGTTCTCACTGTGTTGCCCAGGCTGGAATGCAGTGACGTGGTCATGGCTTACTGCAGCCTTGACTTCCTGGGGGCAGGCGATCCTTCTGCCTCAGCTTTCCGAGTAGCTGGGACTATAGGCATGCACTGCCATTCACTGCTATTTTTTTTATTTTTTTATTTTTTTTTTGTAGAAATGAGGTTTTCCTATGACCTCAAGCGATTTGCCCATCTTGGCCTCCAATGTGCCAGGGATAACAGGTGTGAGCCACTCTGCCCAGCTTTGCAAACCTTTTATATCTTAAAATTTATTATTATTATTATTATTTTGAGTTGGAGTCTCACTCTGTCACCAAGACTGGAGTGCAGTGGCACGCTTCCAGCCATCGCAGCCTCAACCTGCTGAGCTCCGGTGATCCTTCTACCTCAGCCTTCCAAGTAGCTGGAACTACAGGCACGTGCTACTACGCCCGGCTAGCTTTTGATTTATTGTAGAGACAAGGTCTCGCCAAGTTGCCCGGGCAGGTCTCAAACCCATGGGCTCAGACAATCCACTCGCCTCGGCCTCCCAAAGTGCTGGTATTACAGGCTGAGCCACCAAGCCTGGCCTAATTATGTTTTTTATAGGTAATAAAAATATATGATAAGAGTTCAAACAATACGAAAAGGTGTTAGATGAAAAGTCTCTCTTGGGCCAGGTGCAGTGTTTAAACTTCAGTCACATTCAAAGTATTCTCTGTTTGGTGCAATACACCTATCAAGATGCTTTTTTCACTGCCCCAAACTGGTTTTGAACTCGTTAGTTTGGATGCCTTTTTGTGCTTCTGCCGTTTTTTGTTTTACCTTTTCCATATCAGCACATTTCCCTTTGAGGACTTTTTTCATGGGGGAAACAAAAGTCACCCAGGGTGAGATATTGTGAATAGGAAGGATGAGGCACAGGGGTCGTGCTGTTATGGTCAAAAACTGCTGACCACTTGGCTTGGTGTGGGCAGGTGTGTTGTCATGGTAGAACCAATCACCTGTTTGCCACTTCTCGGGGCATTTCTTCTGCAAATCATGATGCAATCTTCTCAGAACTTCCAAGTAAAAACTTTGGTTGACCGTTTGATCCAGGTGAACAAATTCTGAGTGTACTCCCAGAGGCCCACCCTCCAAAAGGTAATTCCAGGGTTTTTTGGGTCTCCCCTCATAGTTTGCTAAAGCCACCAAAGTTAATTAGTGTCATGAAGATTGGTTCATGTTAATCAATCTCATAAGCGATGGCTGTGAATCAGAAGATTAATTTCTAATGAACTGTATGCAAGAATTGACTGATCCTGAGATTCCCGATAGAAAGTGGGAAGTTTGCAGTCAGAAAGTGGCTTGGTGTGTTTGAGCTCGGAGCCAGTAGAGTTTTTGTGTAGTGCTGATCATTAATACATGATGGTATGATTAGTTCACCTGTTCTGAAGGGATGTACCTGCCACTGAGAGGAGGCACACAAGTGGCCAGGACGCTCTCCCTGCCCCGGGAAGGACCAGGGACACAGGGCACATCTTGCTTGTTCCCGTCTCTTGGCTCATTCTTTCATCATCCAGGTCACAGTATTACTGGCTAGATTCCAGTTTGTTTGATCTCCATCATGTTTTCCTGATGTTATAATCTTAGAGTCTAATGTTTAAAAATTCCACATTTTCAGATAATTTACACGTGGCTATTTTTGTTCCATATAGCTTTTGAATGGCTTTATTGAGATGTAATTCACATCCCATAAATATACACCCAGGTACATTGGACAAATGACCTCATAAATGGAATCATACAATGTGTGGTCTATGTGTCAGACTTTTTTGACTTAGCATAAAGTCCATCCATGTTGTAGAATTTACTGGTGCTTACTCCTTTTTTTTTTTTTTTGAGTTGGAGTCTCACTCTGTCGCCTAGGCTGGAATGCAGGGGCATGCTTACGGCCACCCCAGCGTTGACCGGCTGGGCTCCAGCAGTCCTTCCACCTCAGCCTTCCAAGTAGCCAGAACTACAGGCGTGCGCTACCACGCCTGGCTAATTTTTTTGATTTATTGTAGAGACAGGCTTGCCAAGTTGCCTGGGCTGGTCTTGAACCCGCGGGCTCAGGCAATCCACTCACCTCGGCCTCCCAAAGTGCTGGGATTGCAGGCTGAGCCACCAGCTGAGCGCAGCCTACTTGTTCCTTTTGATTGTTGAATAACATTACATGATATGGATATATCATTTTGTATGTGGACATTTGGGTTGTCTCTACTTTGTGGCTATTATAAATAAGGCTCCTCTGGATATCTGTGTACAAGTTTTTGTGTGGACATATTCTTATCTCTCTTGGTAATACATACCTAGGAGAGGAATTGCTGGGTCTATGGCAGCTTTGCGTGTAATATTTTAAGGAACTGCCAGTCTTTTCCATTTTACATTCCTGCCAGCAGTGCATGAAGCCTCTAGTTTTTCTGCATTCTCACCAATACTTGTTATTGTCTCTCTTTGATTTAGAGCCATTTTAGTGGGTGTGAAGTGGTATCTCACTGTGGTTCTGATTTATACTACCCTAATGACTAATTATATTGGGTTTTTAAAAAAATATGCTTAGCGGTCTTTTTTTTCTTTAGAGACAGGATCTGGCTCTGTCACCCAGGCTGGAGCACAATGATGCAATCATAGCTCACTGTAACCTTGAGCTCCTGGGGAGCCTCGGCCTCCCAAGTAACTGGGACAAGGGGCACAACACCATGCCCAGCTAATATGAAAAAATTTTTTGTGGAGACAGTGTCTCACTGTGTTGCCCAGGCTGGTCTCAAACTCCTGTGATTATAGGCAATTTTTTAAAAAACATTTTTCAGTCATTTTAATGCTTTTTAATTGGGTTGGTTTTTGTTGTTGTTGTTGAGGTGTGAGGGTTCTTTATGTTACTGGATCCAAGGTCCTTATCAGAGATATGATTGGTAGATATTATCTCTTGTTCTATGGGTTGTCTTTCTTTTCTTTTCTTTTTTTTGAGTCAGAGTCTCACTCACCCGGGCTGGAGGGCAGTGGCACCCTCACAGCCTACACAGCCTCGACCTGCTGGGCTCAGACGATCCTTCGGCCTCAGCCTTCCAAGTAGCTGCAACTACAGGAATGTGCCACCACTCCTGGCTAATTTTTTATTATAGAGATGAGATTTTGCCAAGTTGCCCAGGCTGGTCTCGAACCCGTGGGCTCAGGTAATCCTCTCACCTCCACCTCCAAAATTTCTAGGATTACAGGCTTGAGCCACCGTGCTCAGCCTTCTTTATTTTCTTGATGGTGTCATTTTCAGCATTAAAATGATTGAAAAATGTTTTTTAAAAAAATTTGCCTAGCCAGGCTCAGTGGCTCAGCCTTTAATCCCACGCCTTGGGAGACTGAGGTGAGTGGATTGCCTGAGCCCACAGGTTCGAGACCCGCCTGGGCAACTTGGTGAGA
>CAUYQG010052101.1:0-39820 GCA_963574415.1 Tarsius wallacei
TGATAAGTTAAATTAATGATAACAAAATTATTTTAAGTAGCTTTAACAAAGGGCTATTAACCCTTCACTTCATTAAAAAAATTGAGGCTTTGCTTCAAGAATCTCTATCCTGTTCCATTGATCTATGTGCCTGTTCTTGTACCAAAACCAGGCTGTTTTGATTACTGTAGCCTTACAGTAAAGTTTGATCTGGAAATGTGATACCTCCTGCTTTGTTCCTTTTGGTAAGGATTGTTTTGGCTATTCATGGTTGTTTAAGTTTCCATATGGATTTCTGTATTGTCATTTCCAGGTCTGAGAATGATGTTGGTAACTTAATGGGTATTCCGTTGAATCTGTAGATTGCCTTTGGTAGGATGGATATTTTAACAATGTTGATTCTTCCTATCCATGAGTTTGCAATGTTTTTTCATTTATTTGTGTCTTCTTAGATTTATTTGAGCAGTGTTTTTTAGTTCTCATTGTAAAGGTCTTTCACTTCTCTGGTTAGGAAAATGCCAAGCTATTTCATTTTTTTTGGTGACTACTGTGAATGGGATTGTACTTTGAATTTGGGTCTCTGCCTGCTTGGTGCTGGTGTATAGGAATGCAACTGTCTTTTGCACATTTATTTTGTACCCTGAGACTTTGCCAAAGTCCTTTATCAGTGCAAGCAGGTTTTTGACAGATTATCTTGGATTGTCAAAGTATAGGATCATATCATCAGCAAAGAGAGATAACTTGACATCCTCTTTTACTATTTGAATACCCCTGATTTCCTTCTCTTGTCTAATTGCCCGAGCTAGGACTTCCAACACAATGTTGAACAAGAGGGGTGAGATTGGGCAGCCTTGTCTTGTTCCAGTTTTCAGGAGAAATGTTTGCAGTTTCTGACCATTTAGCAATATGTTAGCTGTGGGTTTGTAATAGATGGCACTTACTATTTTGAGGTATGTTCCTTTGATACCTAGGTGTTTGAGGGTTTTTATCAAGACGGGATACTGGGCTTTATCAAAAGCTTTTTCTGTATCTAATGAGATAATCATGTGGCTCTTGTATTTACATCTGTTGTTGTATTTAATTACATTTATGGTATTGCGAATGTTGAACCAGCCTTGCATCCTGGGGATGAAGCCTACTTGCTCATGGTGGATGCTTTTTGAGACGTGTTTGTGGACCCAATTTTCTGGAATCTTGTTGAGGATATTTGGATCTATGTTCATAAGGGACGCTAGCCTGTAGTTCTCTTTTTTTGTTGGCTCTTTACCCGGTTTTGGTATCTGTGTGATGTTAGCTCTGTAAAATGATTTTGGGAGAATTTCATCTTTCTCAATTGCCTGGAATACTTCAATAGGATGGGTATCAGCTCCTCCTTGTACGTTTAGTAGAATTCTGCTGGAAAGCCATCTGTTCCAGGGCTTTTTTTTTTTTGTAGGTAGTTTTTGTATGATGGAGTCAATTTCTGGGGTTGTTATTGATTGGTCTATTTCGTGTCTTCTTGTTTGTGTGATGTCAGAAAGTCCACCTGGGGAGGTTGTGTGATGTCAGAAAGTCCTCCATTTCATGTAGCTTATCAAGTTTGTTTCCATATAGGTGTACATAGTAATCACCAATAATCTTTTGTATTTCTTCAGGGTCAGTTGTTATTTGATCTTTTGTATTTTTTATTGTGTTTATTTGGGATTTTTCTCTCTTTTTCTTGGTCAGTCTGGCTAGGGGTTCATCAATCTTGTTAATTCTTTCAAAGAACCAGCTTTTTGTTTTGTTGATGTTTTCTATGATATTTTTGTCTTCTACATTTCGAATTTGGGCTCTTATTTTGGTGATTACTTCTGCTAACATTTTTCTTCTGCTGACGGTGGGATTTTGATGATCTTCTCTTTCCAGTTCCCTTAGGTGATTCGTTATGCTCTACTTGTGATCTTTTTGTTTTCTTGATGTGTACTCATAGAGATATAAATTCCTCTCTTAGAACTGCTTTCTTGGCATCTCAGAGGATTTGGTTTCTTCATTTTCATTTGTTTCTAGGAATCTTTTAATTTCTGCTTTGATTTCAGTGTTGACCCAGTAGTTATTCAGCATCATGCTGTTTGTGTCCATGTCTTATTAGGCTTTGGGGAAATGTTGTTGGTGTTGATATTTAATTTTACTAGACTGTGGTCTGAGAATGTGCATGACAAGATTTCAACCTTACGGAATTTGTTTATATTTGATTCATGGCCAAGGATGTGATCTATCTTGGAGTACATTCCATGTGATGAGTAGAATGTATATTCTGTGGTTGTTGGGTGGGATAATCTGTAGGCATCTATTAAGTTCATTTGGTCGAGTCTTAAGTTTAGGTTCTGGATCTCCTTGCTGATTTTTTACTTTGATGATCCATCTAGGGCTGTTAGAGGGTTATTCAAGTCCCCTGCTATAATAGCATTAGAGTCAATATCTTTTTTTAGTTTACTTAGTAGTTGCTTTATAAATGCTGGTGCTCCTGTGTTGGGTGCATATATGGTTAGAATGGATATTTCTGCTGATGGATTGAAACTTTTAACATTATGTAGTGCCCTTTTGCATCTTTTTAAATTTTTGATAGCTTAAAGGTTGTTTTGTCTGATGTTAAGATCGCAACTCCTGCCTTCCTTTGTGAATCATTTGCCTGGAAACTTGTTTTCCATCCTTTAACTTTGAGTCTCTATGTGTCCCTTGAAGTGAGATGAGTCCCCTGGAAGCAACAAATAATTGGGTCATGGTTTCTTATCCAGTTTGCCATTCTGTGTCTTCCAGTGGTGCATTTAGTCCATTCACATTTAGGCTGATTACTGTCACGTGATAGTTTATCACTGTCATGAGGTTCTTATAAAGTTTTGTCTTTGCTTGTTTACTTTTGGCTTTGGGATTCATGTATGTGTGTGTTTTCAAGTTTCTTGTGCTGTATTCTCTGTTTACTCTATGCTTTACTGTTCTCTTGGGAAGTGTGTGGTCATTCTTTTTTTTCTTCTTTCTTCTGTGCTTAATACCTTTTTCAGTGTCTCCTGTAGAGCTGGTCTGGAAGCTGCATAATCTCTTAGGGATTGGATGTCTGGGAAGAGTTTTAATTCTCTATCACTAATGAAGCTGAGCTTGGCTGGATAGGAGATTCTTGGTTGAAATTGTTTATCTTAGAGACTTTGAATATATGAATGCAGTTTCTTCTTGCTGGTGGTGTTTTTGCCGATAGATCTGCTTCTATTCTGATTGGTTTTCCCTGGTAGGTAGTCTGACCTTTCTCTCTTGCTGCTTTTAGGATTTTTTCTTTTGTGACTACTTTGTGTAGGTGAATTACTATATGTCTAGGTGTTGGTCTTCTCATTTGATGTCTTTTGGGGGTTCTCTGTATCTTTTGTGCTTGGCTGGTCACATCTCTTGTGAGATGGGGAAAGTTTTCTTGGACTACCTCCTGGAATACTTGCTCCAAGTTGTTCTCCATTTCCCTTTCTTCCTTTGGGATATTGATCAGGAGTAAGATCAGCCTCTTGATATTATTTCACATCTCTTATAGAATTTTTCTTTATTTCTGAATATTCTTTCTATGTTTTTTACAGATTGGGTTAATTCCATGTTCTGGTCTTCAAGTTCTGAGAGTCTTAGTTAGATTAATTCTGCTTTTCCTGCTTATCATCTTGTATTTATTTTCTGGATTAAATTTTGTATTGCCAAAATCTCCATTACAAGCTCTTTCAGTGTGGCATCTTGTCTTTCTTGAGTCTTATTCACTCTTTCCATCCATTCTCTAATCCCTGTCATATTCTGGGCCAGTCATTGGTGACTTCCACTGTTTGGACACCAAGGTCTGATTTTTCAGGAGTTTTGTTTCTGGTACACTTGAAATTGCCTGTGATCTTTCTTTGGTTTTTCCTCATTTGTGACAGATCTCTTGTTTTTGTCTTTAGTCCTGTCATTCAGTGTCAGTGAAAGAGGCTTACCCTTCTGATGTTTGCTCAGTCCTGTATTCTTCCCTGATCCGGGCTCTGGATTTTTTCTATTTTGAAATAGGATGGTGAATGGTAAGCTTTGATGTCTCTTGTAGTTTCTGAAATTTGAATAGAGTTGAGGATGGGGTACTAGGGTTCAGATACTACTTGCAAATTACAATGTTCACTTATTGTGGTATGTGTTCCCTGAGATCCACTCCCTACTGCCACTCTATATGATGATGCAAAGCAGAAACCAATGCAAGAAACAATTGAGCACACACACACACAGACATACACACACCCCAAAACAAACTGGAATAACAACAAAGTGAAACAAAACAAACAACAACAATAAAAAACCAAGAAAACTAAACACACACACATGTGCCTAGCACAAAGTGAATAGAGAAGAAAAACAAAAAGATGGGAGAAAAAAAAAAAAGTAATTCAGGTCAAACCCTCACACATATATTGACACATACCTTAAACTATAAAAAATTAAAATTAAAGAACCCAGAAGAACAAAAGAGCAAAAACGAATGAACAACAACAAAATTGAAAGGTAAATAATCATTCACCTACACATATAAACAGAAATTGACAAAGAAAAGAAGAAAAAAAATTGGAGAGGACGCAGATTAATACCTCACATACACATTAATGCACAGAGGAAAAATATTTTAAAAATAGATGAACTAATAGTCAAAATTTTTTTTTAAATTAAAAAAGATAAAAACCTGCCCTCTTGTGGCAGGCTCTGTAATTGTTCCTCTAATCAAGTCTCACAGAGCAACCTCTTTCACTCTCTCCTCAGTGTCCAAAGCAGGGAAGGAGGAGGGACTGTGGAGGCGGGTGGGGCTGCAGTCCTCCCGTCCGGTATGGTCAGGGAGATCTCCTCTGGTGGGCAGGTATGGGATTGTCTCTTCCCCGGGTATGTACTCACAGGTGATGCTCCAGCCAGTCGTCCTTCATGGAATGGAGCTCCCCTATTGTTTCTGACATCCAGGCTCTTCCTGGATTTGTCCCTCTCAGTAGTGATCCAGCTGTGTGAGTCTGACATTCAGAGGATTGTTGGGAAGGAGGAGGTTGGGTCAGCCTTGGACTCACACTGATCTCTTTGGAGTTCTTCCTTGTCCTTTTCTGGCCACAACCTTTGTCCCACGGCTGGATCTGGGTAGGGGGTAGGGTGCCTGGAACTCAGCACTGGTCAGTTCCCTCCAAAGTTTGTGCTTTCAGGATAGTCCCTCTGAGATATGATCAATCCCTGAGTAGTTGATCTGCCAGTCACAGAGATCGGGTCTGTTGTTCTGTGGTGAGCAAGTTGGAGCACTTTCTTGCCCCATCTTCAAGATGGTGGTGGGGTGCCTCTCTTGTCCTCTTCCGTGGGACTTTTCCTCTGGACTCCTTCTGCAGCCCCTGCTGCCAGTGTCCTGCCTGGTGCTGAAGTGGTGAGGGAAAGCCAGGAGCTGGCAGTCTCTCTTCTGAGGGAGAGCCTGGGGTGATGGTTTCTTCTTGCTGCTTTTTCTCAGAAAAACTTTTGTCTGTTTTTTAAAAAATAATGGTGCTCAGCTTCTGTGACCTAGGAAGAGCCAGGAATGAAGCAGAGAAGTTGCAGCACCAGCTGTTGCACCAGAGATCTGGCCACTTGCTCACGAGCCCCCACTTAGACAGTCTCTTCCAGCATTTTCTTCCCAGGGAGGGTTTGCTGATTAAAAAGAAAAAGAAAAAGAAAATGAAAATGGCACTCAGCTTCTGTCACCTGGGAATAGCTAGGGTCCAAGCCGAGCAGCTGTGACACCAGCTGCTACATGGGGAGAGCTCTGGACACTAGCTCCCTAGCCCTCACTCAGTCAGTCACTCACATGCCCACTTGCTCACCAGCGTATTCACAAAATTTTTCATACACCCACTCACTCCCACGGGGACTTGCATAGTCCGACTGGCTTGGCTGCCATCTTCCCAACCTCCCTCACAACTATTTTAAAATAAACAATAAATTACTCTTAACTATAGTCACACGTCTCTGCTGTAAAAAAATATAGCATATACCTTTTATCTAACTCTATGTTTCTACCCATCAACCCACTTCTCTTCATCCTCCCTCCCATCCCTACAACCTTCCTAGACTAGACTTCCTAGACTAGACTTCCGTATTCTATTCTCTCCCTCCTTGAAAGAAACTTTTTTAGCTCTCACATATGAGTGAAAACATGTGATATTTGTCTTTCTGTGCCTGGTCTATTTCACTTAACATAATGACCTATAGTTACACCCATGTTGCTACATATTTGAATTTTTATTTTTTTATGGTTAAGTAATATCTCATTGTGTATATATACTACATTTTCATTACTCATTCATCTGTTGATAGACATTTAGGATGATTCCACATCCTGGTTCTTGTGAATAGTGCTGTAACAGACATGGGAGTACAGGTATCTCTTTGATATGCGTGCTTTCATTCGTTTGAATAAATACCCAGTAATAAATTTCTATATTGTATGTTAGTTCTATTTTTAGGTTATTTGAGAAACCTCCACACTGTTTTCCATAATGCCTATACTAATTCACATTCCTACCTACGGCTTATTAGTGTTCCATATTCTTGGTATCCTCAAGAGCATTTATTTTTTGTATTTTTAGATAATTGTCATTCTAGTGCAAAGTAGTTCAACCTCTGTGGAAAACTATGGTGATTTTTTTAAAGAAACAGAAATTGACCTTCTGTAGAATCCAGGAATCCCCTTTCTAGGAAAATACCAGGAGGAACTCAAATTCTTCTACAAAAAAGATAACAGCACACACATGTTTATCACAGCACTATTCACAATAGCAAAAACATGGAACCAACCTTTCTGCCCATTGAAAGGGAATTGGATAAAGAAAATGTGGTACATATACATGATGGAGTGTTACACAGCCATAACAAAGGACAAAATTATGGACTTTGCAACAACTTGGGATGGATTTGGAGTCCATCATAGTCTCTGACCTACTGCAGAAACAGATAACTGAGTACCACATGTCCTCACTCATAAATGGATTCTGAACATTCATCAAAATACTACAAGAAAGGGATCAGCAGTAGCAGGACACTATGAGAGGTGGAGGGAGGGGGCACATAACATCTCTAAAGGTACCTGATCCTAAGCCAGGGGAGATAAGGACTAGTTGGAGTTCCAAACTTTATTTTCATTCAGGCTACCTATGTACCTAATCCTGACTTGCATCCCACATCTTCAAAATACAATTTAAAATATTAAAAAATAATAATTGCCATTCTAACTGGTGTGATATATCTCATTGTGTTTTTTATTTCCATTTCCCTGATTACTAGTACTATTGGGAATTTTTTAATATACCTGTTGAATATGCCTATGTCTTGTTTTGAGAGATGTCTATCTAGATTCTTTGTCTACTTTTAATCAGATTATTTATTCTTTTTCAAGTTTAGTTGTTTGGGTTCCTTGTATATTTTGATTATTAGTCCTTTGTCAGATGAATAGTTTGCAAATATTTTCTTCCATTCTACATGTTGTATCTTCAAGTTAATAATTGTTTTCTTTCCTATGAAGAAGCTCTTTTAGTCTCATTTGTCTACTTTTGTTTTTGTGGTTTTCTGCCCTGAATCCTTTCATTTTATTTGTGATTATGCACATAGTCTATGACTATAACCTCTAACAAAGCTATTGAAAGGAAATATCATGAGGAATGGTAGAATAAGCTTAAACTGAAAGAACAGATTTATCCATGTACATTAGGTTCACAGCCATAGACTCTCAGAAAGTCAATGACCATGGATGGTCCACTTTTTATGATAGCATGACATGAAAGTAAGACAGGAATTTTTTCAAAAGCTAGCAACACACATGACTATAGAATCCATATCTCTGCAAAGGTGTCTCTTTTTTTGGACAAAAACAAATCTTTCAAGATGAGATCCAAGAGGTTTTCTCTTAATGCATAAGTAAATCAATGGGAACAAAAAATAATTATTTTATATGTTTATGCACAAATGGGTTCAGAATGATAAAATTGTTCACAAAAAATATAAAGAACAAGTGGGCTTCGGAACAAACTGAAATTTGAAAAAAAACTGCACGTAAAAGATGAGAAAAAACCTAGTTTATATAAAAAATTAAAACGTAATAAAAGTATATGTTCTGTGTCCTTTGTACGCTCTCATTCCCTTTCTCTTCCTCCTCCTCCTTAGGCCACTGTCAAGGGTTTCTGAAGTACAAGATCTGTAGTGACACACCCCACAACACATTACTCTGTCTCACTAAGTTGGACAAAATTATCTTCTTTATCCTGGAGGTGGATTAAGCAAGTTTCTATGATCTCTTCAGGTCACTGGACAAAGAAATCCCTAAGGGCTCTACGTTATTTTTCATTAAAAGCACAATTCTTAATAATTCACTTCTGGCTGTGCATGGGTGCCAGAGACCTGCTTAGAGTCAACAATAATTATTGAGTACAGCTCAACAAGTGGGGTCTTTAATGAGTTTTCATCCCATTGCTGGAAAAAGATAGCAGACAGCAAATTGTTTCCCTGGCTTTGTTAAAGCCTCTCTGTTGGACACCTAATTGGACCCACTCAGAAGCTATACTCTTCAACCATTATTTGAATTGCACACAATGCATATATTTTATAATTGAGAAGCATAAAGTGTGCTAATCTTACTGCACCGTTCAGTTAATATTTATATATAAATACCATGTAATCACTGACCAGATCAAGATTTAGAAAATTTTTGTCACTCATGACAGTCCTTTTATGACATTTCCCAGAAAGCACCAACTCTCAGAAACTTATATTTTCTCTTCTGTTTTATAGTAGTTTATTTTTGCCACATTAAAAAGTTATTAGAGTGTGTTCTCTTTGTAACTGACATTCTTCAGGTACATAGTGTCTGTGAAATGCATCCATATTGTTGCAGTTTTTAATTTTTATTAGTGTTTAGTAAGCCATGGAATCAATATAACACATCTGATTTATCCATTATACTATTGTCATGCATTTAATGGTTATTTTCAATTTTTGTCTATGAAAATAAAACTACTATGAACATAGTATAGAAGAGATGTACATACTCATAGATTTTTTTGTGTGTGTGGAACATAAGCACTCATCTCTTCGGACACAGGCAAAGAAGTAGATTGCTGAAGTGTAGAAAAGTGTATATTTAATTTTATAAGCTCACACAGTCCTCAAATATGGTTTCACTCCCACCTATAATGTGTGAGCAAACAGATTGCTTCACATCTTTTAATGTTGGTCAGTCTTTTTTAATTTGAGGCATTCAGTGGTTATATATGCTATCCTTGTAGATTTAATTTGCATTTCCATGATGAGTGATTTTTTTCTTTTTTACATGCCTACTGGCCTTATGAATATTCAATTTTGTAAAGTCCTTGGTCACATCTTTTACACATTTTATATTGGGTTGCCAATCTTTTACTTATGGATTTGTAGGCATCTTCATATATTCTGGAGACAAAATTGAGGGTTTTTTTTTGAGTTGGAGTCTCACTCCGTCGCCCAGACTGGAGTGCAGTGGCCGCTACCGGCCACCGCGGCCTCGACCTGCTGGGCTCCAGCAATCCTTCCGCCTCAGCCTTCCAAGTAGCTGGAACTACAGGCGCATGCTACCACGCCCGGCTAGTTTTTCATTTATTGTAGAGATGAGGTCTTGCTTGCCCAGGTGGGTCTCGAACCCGAGGGCTCAGGCAATTCACTCACATCAGCCTCCCAAGGCACGGGATTACAGGCTGAGCCACCGAGCCTGGCTCAAAATTGAGTTTTAACTTTTATTTATGGGACTGATGGAACATGAAGACAAAAAGAAATATACCAAGTGGTCATGGAGTGTGTGCAATAAATGATACAGAGAAATTCACCTGCAATACACACTAAGCACCTTGTTCATACTCACCTGTAGCCATTACATTGCCTGAATAGCAAGCTATATAAATTGTATTGCCCTTGTAGATTCTGAATGGCGACTTGTGCTTTTTAGATAGAGAGCAGGGACTACAGAGTAAGCAGGAGGCAGGAGGCAAGAGGTCCATGTCATTCAGTCAGTTAATAGAGCCACTCAACTGCTCCATCAGCGTTACTTTCCCCCCAATTTCCCAGAGGCAATGAGAACTTAAAACTGAAGAGGACACCCAGAATTCTAGAGTAACAAGTGAGGGTAGAGTGATGCAATTTTAAAGAAGTATGAGTACTGAAGTTTTACAGTGCCTATGTGGGAACTAGTTAAAAACACAAACAAACAAACAAGCAAACAAAAAGCATGCAGCTGGCAAAGATGACCACATGATTTAACTGGAAAGGTAGGCACTTAATAATGGCAGTTGTGTTAATTAGAAAGTAGAGAAAGTTCACATCTAATTTTGGAATGCCAAATACGGAAAAATGCTGAGAAAAGCACATCACAATTTAAAAATATTATAGAGATTTAAAATGCAGAAGTTATGTCATAAAAATTAGCAAATAGCTGAGAGTGGTGGCTCACGCCTGTGTTCCCAGCACTTTGGGAGGTGGAGATGAGAGGACTGCCTGAGCCCTGAGATTCAAGACCAGCCTGGACATCTTGGCTAGACCTTGTCTCTACAATAAATAGCATAAATTAGCAGGACATGGTGGTGTGCGCTTATAGTTCCAACTACTTGGAAGACTGAGGCGGAAGTATCACCTGAGTCCAGCATGTCAAGGCTGCGGTACCCGTCATTGTGCGACTGCACCCCAACCTGGGAAACAGAGACTTCGACTTAAAAAAAAAAGTAAACAAGATAAATATCAGAAAAGTGTAAACAAAATTATCAATTGAAGATAGTAAGATATATCTGAAAATTAAAAGGCCAAAATAACTAACATGCATGTGTGTATGTACATGCCTGTACATATATAGTTCCTGTATAATAATTTAAGTATTACCAATATAAATAGAAAGAAATAGATCATAATGACAATAACTAAAAACAAATACAATTTTAATGATTATATAATATTTTAATGAGGAAAGCCAAACTTTAAAAAACAGTGACTACAGTAACTCTAAATTACTATATAATTGCAAAGCAATTTTATTTAAAATTCTTAAGCAATTGACTTTGTTACAACTTTGCTTTATAATTTTTTTCTGGCAAAACAATTCTTAAATAGCCATTAAATAAAATGTGTGATAAAGTTATAAAATCAATTTTGGGAGAAAATAAAGTGCTAAAATGTTGGCCCTTCAAGATATTAACATTTACAATATTCTTATTATATCTAGAAGAGCTATTATTAGTTTTAGAATAGACAAAGTAGTAGAAAATAATAGAAAGAATAAAAACATATCTGAGAATATATTGAGAGAGGAGACAGCTATAAACCTGATAGTAATACAGGGCGAGTCCTTGTAGCTGCAAGCAAACCCCGTGGATAGGAGTGAACACATTCATTTCCAGGTCCTTGGACGTCACCTTTCACACATTTTTTTCCTGATTTGCCCTTCTCAACCCTCTCCCAATTGGTAAATTTACCAAGACCAGTCAATGGTGTCTCTCTCTTATTGGTGCTGTTGCCAACCAATCAGCCGGCTCTGGAGACTACACAAACTCCTGCATAGGTATCAGGCAACCCTTTCAGGACCCCTCCTGCAGCTGGAAGCTTTTCTATCTTCTGATAAATTCCTACTTACCCTCCGGTTGTCCACGTCCCTCATTATTCCTGGTCGTGAGACAGGAACCTGGATGCGAAGAGCTGCTGCTGAAGACCCACGGATTTGGGGACCTCCAGACTTGAAAAGCTGCACATTCTGGAGGTTAGCTTGCCAGCCAACAGAGCCAGGGGGATCAGGTAGAGCCAGCAGAGGAGGCGGAGCCAGCGAAGCTAAGGGATCCCATGGTGGAGCTGACGAGAGAGCTGACAGCAGAGCCACCAACATTGGAGTGGAGCTGACTGCCGGCAGCAGTGATGGGGCTCACAGAGCAAGGGACACTCGATGGGGCAGCTGAAGCAGCAGAGCTGTAACACTCTTCGGAGGTTGACTTGCTGGTCCTATGATCCAACAGAGCAGTAGCACTTCTTGGTGCCTGGCTTGCAGGCCCACTGGGCAGTCAGAGTTGTGACACTTCTTGGGATCAACTCCCTGAATCCGCTCAAATCAAGAAAACTACATCACTTTAGGGGTCCTGGGGCTACTGGCATCCCTGAGCCCTTGGGTGCCACCGTGTTCCCTATCCGGATGCCATCGCGCCCAAGGCACTGCGTGATTCCCAATCTGGGAACTGCAACATTTCTTGGGGGCTCAGCTTGCCAGCCGATTGGATAAACACCCGTATCATTATGGAAATGTAATACTAAAGGTAGTATTTTGACTCAATGGGAAATAGAGGGGGTTATTTAGTAAATGGATTGAGGATCTTAGGACGTCCCAGGAAGAAATCTACTTAGATATCATACATGAACAAACTCAAGTTTTATTGATGATACTAAGATAGAAAAAATGTTTACATACTGAAAACAAATATAAAGAACCCATGTACAAATTAAGATAATTCAAGTTCTATTGAAGATAGTAACATAGAGGAAATATTTAAATATTGAAAGCAAATATAAGAAATCCATGTACAAACTAAGCAAATTCAAATTTTATTGAAGATATTAACATAGAAAAATATTTAAATTTTGAAAGCAAATATAAAGAATTCGTGTACGAACTGCAGATGCAGAAGATGTTTCTATGCTAGAATGAAACTCAAGAAACCATATGACTATATTAAAAGTGTAAGGTATGTATAATACTAAAAAAAATGAACAATGTCAAAATGACAATCAAATAAGAACTATTCCAAAGTAAACTGACTCAATGACTTATCAGAATTCCCCTACATTATTTTTTCCTACATTCTCTTCAAAACAAACTTAATAATCGAGAAAAAATGGATCCTTACATTTGGCCTTTGTGTGTAGGTGATAGACAATATTTCTGAAATAAACCATTTGAAAGGACACTCTATTGAAATATTTAGAGCAGGAAATGAAGTTAGGAGATAGTATCTTAAGGAAACTTTAGCTAATACCAGATTGAAGAGAAGCAACAAAGATAGATTATTGAGATAATTTGTATGTAATGATGACTGTGATTAGCCTTGTCCAGAGTATTCAGATACACTTGTGCAGGTTGTCATTATTCAAATTCAGTCACAAACTTCAAATCTATATGTAGTACCATTGGTGACTGAGTGATGGCAATGTAGATTAAGACAATGAAGATGATGATATATGATAGATGAAGATAGATCGACATTAGCTATATAGTATATATGTATACATATGCATGTATTGTATCTATTATATTTATAAGATTTCAAAAGCAGATCATATTAAGAGAATGAAATGGATATGGAGTGATTAGTAAGTAGAGTAAATAAAGACCACCGCTAAATTTTCCTGCATATTCAACTAACTGAGTTATTTCAATTATTTTCTTTATTTTAAATTTTAGATTCAAAGAGTACATGTGCAGATTTGTTATATGGCATATTGTGTGATGCTGAGGCTTAGGCTTCTATTGAATCCATCATCCAAATAGTGAGCATGGTACTCAATAAGTAACGTTTTATATATATATATACATATATATATACACACACACACACACACATATGTATACATATATATATATATATATACACATAAATGAGTTCTGAAAGTCTAACTCAAATTTGTCTCTCGTCTCCCAATTCCAAATTGATAAATGTAGCTATTTAGTGAAAACCTTCAATTAATAATTTCAAAATCATACTCAGCAAAATATGTCCGAAAATTTTAGGCTATTCTCCTATGTTCAATCTACAAGATTATCCCCATTTCAATGAATTTTATATTATTCTTTTTAGTTGTTAATTTAAAAATTGTCTTTGCCTAAAATATTTAAAACCTTATATCGAATAGGTAAGAGAATATAAATGTTCAAAATGACTTCAGAAAAAATGCAATATTTAAACATAAATTAAAACATAATTTTAAAAAATGAACACATTTTAAAATATGGATTCCAATATCTTGGAACATTTCCAAATATCTACATCACAGAGCAAACTAGTTTTTCCCAGTACAACTGTATGCAACAAATCTTTTCGTCAATTGAATTGGCCAAACTTGCCTGGGGCAGCTGTTTGAGCTCTTAAACTATTTGCTTCCACCCTCAGTAAGCCTCAATTGTTTGCTTAGATATACTGTACAAATATTACTTTCAGGTCAAAATACAGAGAAGCACTACAGGCACAAAATTTTAGTGGTACTGAAATCGTTGGAATAAAAACCAGAAAATTTAAATTTGCTTTTCTGAAATATTCTTATCTTTAATATCAACACTTTCTCTCAAAGACGCACACACACACACAAAACTATAGACTAATTTGACTATTTAAAATACATTGAAAGATTTATAATTTACAAATATTGCAAACAAAATAGATACATGTATTTTAAGATATATTAAATCAAAAAGCACAATTGTAGACTCAAAAATATTCAGAATGCTAATATTTTAATTTACTATTATAATAGATTGTAATAAAATAAAAAACTGGACATAATCTTCTCCCCCTCTTTCTGTCTCTCTCTCTCTATCTCTCTTCCACCCCTATCTCTTTAGAACTAGAATAACACTTAATAGGAAACACTGAGATAATTACTAATAAAGAGGAAGGAAAAAGATTAAATATAAAAGAAAGATGAATATTTTTAAAAAAACATTTCTAAAATGTATCATTTACAAAGTCAAGTTTTAAAAAAAGCCATTATACAGTTAAAATATTTTTAAAAAGCCAAAAAAGTAATCAAAAATACATGTGAGTTTTAAAAAATATGTTATAATAACCTTAATGCTTTCATGAATTTTCTGGGTATTACCCAGAATTTGGAAAAAAAAAATTACTGTTATATTTGATTTTAACTTTAGCAGAAATTTAGTAAACAATTTACACAGAAAATTCACATAAGATATCACAGAAAATATTAAAATTTGTTTAAACTTACTCATAAGGAATATGTAAATTTAGATACGATTTTTTATCTATCACAATGGCAAAGATAAAAATTGTTTATAATACACCGCTGTGCTAGGTAAGATATGAGGATCAAGAGAACTTCACATGTGAAAGTGTAAATTTGACAATTGTTGGCAACTCGCAATTGCCATCAAAATTATAAATCCAGTGGGGAGGTCCAAGACGACTGACTGAAGATATTGTGCAATTGCAGTTCTCTGCAAACAAAACTATATGAAGGAGCAGATCTGGGGATTTGAGGGTAAAAACCCAAGCTGAAGTCTATCAGATGGTCACCTGAAGGTGCAGAGGATGGACAGTTCTAAGCCCCAGACACCCTCTAGAGGTTGCCCAGCATGAGATCAGGAGAATGCTGTTGGAAACAGAAAAGATGCATGAGAACAATAGCTTTTCTCACCTCACTAACACATCTAATATGAGCTTCTGAAACAAGGGAAGACAGCTCAGGAGCTTCAGCCACCCCACTCCCTAACTGGCTGGGCACAGAGGGCTGCCCTAAAGATGCTGGCAGCTGCCTTGTGGATTGCAAGGAACTCTAACTCCCAGGTGCCCCCTGGCATGGTTGACTCCCCACGAAAAGGGCCAGTAGAAAATCTCTGTGGAAGTGGTCTGTGCAGCATGGGCTCACCCCTCCCTTCTTCTCCAACACCTAGCAGGGATGATACAGCCAATTTGGAGAAGTTTCTCTGGTGCTGACAACCATTGTGGCTTTAGGTCAAGGCTGTGAATGCAATAGCCCCTCTCACAGAACCAGGTGGGATCTAAGAGGCAGAAACCTCTGCACAGTGGCAGTGGCAGTGACCCTGCCCACCTGTGGACAGAGGAAGAAATAACAATTCCCATCACTTTCCTTCTACCCCAGGGCAAAAGATGTGACCCCACTCAAAGGGAAGGAGTCCACTCCATACCCCCAAGAGCCCAAGAGCATGTGAATCAGAGAAAAGCTTCAGTACTCTGCCTGGCCACCTGTCAGTTATGCTCACAATTGATCTGGGGAGGAAAATACAGCTGGAGATCCAGCCAGGACCCCTGCCAGCCATTCCAGAGGGAGGAGAACACTCCATCCCCTCCAGACTACACCAATAAATCTGTTCCAGATGGTGTCCCTCCAGATAGCATTCTTCCTGCCACTGCTGCCCCTCTAGAGGTAGACCAGAGGAAGGAGACATATAAAAACACAAAAACACAAAAACAAAAACCCCACAAATGGACACCCAACAGTAGCAACCTTATTAACTAAAAATACAACAAAACAAACAGAAGAAGAGTCTTACTTATCTCACAGATGAGAAAGAATTAGTGAAAAAAACCCAGCAATTTCTAAAGCATTAACTAGTCAACACCCACAAAATGGCTTCCCAGATTCCAAGCATCCAGAATGAACTATTCTGAATGACAGAGCTAGAATTCAGACTATGGATGTAAAGGCACTTAGTGAGATCCATGAGAGGGTGAACACACAATTCCTCCAGTCCATGAAAATAAGGCAAGGGTTGAGAGCTGAGCTGTACATTATAAGAAAAGCCCAATCTGAACTCCTGGAAATGATGAATTCTTCTCTGGATTTTCAAAAGACAATAATAAACTTCAGTGGCAGAATCAATCAGACAGAAGAAAGAATCTGAATTTGAGGATAGAACTATTAAGCAGATTCAGTCTGGTAAAAACAAGGAGGAAAGACTTAGGAAGAATGAGTAAAGCCTATGAAAGTTTGGGGATTATGTAAAGAAACCAAATCTATGGTTGATTGACATTCCTGAAAGAGAAAGGGAAACTGAAAACATGCTGAAGCAAGCCTTCCAAAATGTCATCCATGAAAGTTTCCCCTATTTTGCTAGAGAAACAACCATGCAGACACAAGAGATGCAGAGAACTCCTATATTACTTGAGAAGACTATCCCCAAGGCTTTCAGTAATCCATCTCCCCAGGGTGAGCATGAAAGAAAATATGCTAAAGGAAGTTAGAAGGGACAGACTACCTGCCAAGAAAGATCCATAACAGTTGTAGCAGATGTCTTAGCAGAAACGCTACAAGCCAGAAGGAAATGGAATCTCATCTTTAACATTCTTAGAGAAAAGCAACTTCAGCCAATAATTTTCTATCCTGCCAAGCTAAGCTTCATTAATGAAGGAGAATTAAAATCCTTCTCAGGGGCAACCCCTTGGGTCCCCTCCCACTATGGGAGCTTTTTTGTCCTCTCGATAAATCCTGCTTTCTAAAACAAACAAACAAAAAATCCTTCTCAGACGTCCATTACTTAAAAAAAAATACCACCCCCAGAAAAGCCCTTATGATATACATAAGAAATTTCTAAGCACAGAAACAAAGGAAGAATTCCACCTATAGGCAGGCAGAGAATTTATAGACAATACAAATAAACTATAAAATCTAAAAAACAAAGCAACTTCTTATGAGCAATATGACAGGAACAACCCTCTACATATCAATAACCAACTTAAACATGAATGGACAGAATGCACCACCCAAAAAGCAGAGTGACAAATTGACTAAAGAAGCATGATCCATCCTTCTGCTGTCTTCAGGAAACCCATCCCACTGCAAATGATACCCACAACCTCAAGGTAAAGGGCTAGAGAAAGATCTTTCAGGCAAATGGAAGACAATAAAAGAGCAGGAGTAGCTATGCTTATAGATAAAACAGACTTCAAACCAATAAAAGTAAAACAAAGAAACACTGAAGGATACTACATAATGATAAGGCTTGATCCATCACCAAGAAATATCAATCTTGAATATATACACATCCAACATAAGATCACCCAGATTTATAAAACCATTGTTATTTAAACCAAGAGAGAACATAAACACCCACACAATTTTAGTCAGAAAACTTTAATAATAAGCTAACATCATTAGACAGATTATTAAGGCAAAAAGCTAACAAGAAAATCTGGAACCTTAACACCAGACCAATTGTATCTAATGGACATCTACAGAACATTCAGCAACCACAGTATATGTATTTTTCTCATCAGCACATGGAACACACTTCAAGAATGACCACATACTCAGATATAGATTAAGTGTGAACAAATTTCAAAAAATCAGAATCATACCAAGTATCTTCTCAGAAAACAGTGGGAAAAAAAATAAATACCATCACCAACAGGAACCCTGAAAACACACAAATACATGAAAATTAAACAACATTGTTTTAAATGACTTTGGGGTTAACATATAAATTAAGGCAGAAATAAAAAAAGATATCTAGAAACAAAAACAAAGACAAAAAAATCTGGTATATCATGAAATCTGTGCTTAGAGGGAAGTTTATAACATTGAGCACACATATCAAGAAAATAAATGAATCTTAAGTAAACCGTCTAATGTTGTACCTAAGGGAGTTGGAAAGACAAGAGCAATCTAATCCCAGAATAAGTAGAAAAAGGGAATTATGAAAATAAACTCAGAGCTAAATGAAATAGAGACCAAAAAAAAAATGTATGCAAAGAACGAATGAGACAAAAAGCTGATTCTTTGAAAGGATAAAGAAGATTAACAGACTCCTGGTCAGGTTACCAGAAAAAAAAGACAGAATGAATTCAAATAAACATAATGGGAAATAAAAAACTGACACTGAAGAAATAGAAAAGAGTATCAGAAACTATGGCCATCTGTATGTGATTAAACCAGAAAATCTAAAGAAAATGGAGGAATTCCTGGATCATATACACTCTCAAGATTGAAACAGGAAGAAAGTTGAAATCCCACTCAGACAAATAACAAACCAAGAAATTGATGCCGTAATAAGAAATCTCCCCACATGCAGTGTCTAAGTTATTAGGCATGAAAGTGACAAAAAGAAAGAAAGAAAGAAAGAAAGAAAGAAAGAAAGAAAGAAAGAAAGAAAGAAAGAAAAAAGAAAAGAAAGAAAGAAAACTCCCTGCATAAAAATGCCCTGGGCCAGAGGGTTTCTCGGCTAAATTCCACAATACATATAAGGAAGAGCTAATACCAATCCTATATAAGTTTTCCAAGCAATTGAGAAGAAAGGAATTCTCTCTAGCTCATTCTATGAAAGACTCAGCAGGGAAAGAAAACTACCGGTATCCCTGATGAGCACAGATGCAAAAATCCATAACACAATTCTAGTAAGTCGCCTAACATCTAGGATCTATAAGGAGCTCAAATGAGTTGATGGGAAAAAAATACATATACAGCCATTAAAAAGTGGGCAAAGGACATGAACAGACACTTCTAAAAGGAAAACATTCAAGTAGGCAACAAACATGACCATTTGCATACCTAATCCTGAATTGTATCCTGCATCTTTAAAGTAAAAATTTTTAAAAAAGAAAAAATGATCAGCTTTTCTAATCATCAGAGAAATACAAACCAAAACAACAATGAGATACCATCTCAAATCAGTCAGGATAACTATCATTAAAAAATCAAACAACAACAGTTGTTGGTGAGGCTGAGGGTAAAGGGAACACTTCTACACTGTTGGTAGGAATGTAATTTAATTCAACCTTTGTGGAAAGCAGTGTGACTTTTTTTAAAAGAAATAAAAATTGAGCACTCTCACTTCTGGGAATATAGCCAGAGGAACATAAGTCCCTCTACCAAAAAGATACCTGTATATATATGTGTTCATTGCAGTGCTATTCACAGTAACAAAAACATGGAACCAACCTAGATACCCATCAAAAGTGAACTAGAGAAAGAAAATGTGGTACATACAAAGGAGGACCCATACAAACTCAATATTTATTTTGAAAAAAATGTGTATTTATTTATACATTTATTCAAACTTTTTTCACCTTCAAAGTATTCTCTGTTAGATGCAATATACACATCAAGACATTTTTTCCACAGCTCAAAATAGTTTTTGAACTCATCAATTTTGATGCCTTTTATTGCTTCTGCTGTTTTTTGTTTCACTAGTTCCATATTGCAAAACACTTCCCTTTGAGGACTTCTTTCATCTGGGGAAGTCAACAAATAAAAAAAAGTCACTCAAGGCAAGATCAGGTGAATAGAGAGGGTGGAGCACAAGGGTCATGCCATTTTTAGTCAAAAATTGTGGTGTGGACAGGCGTGTTGTCATGGTGGAAGTACCAATTACCTATTTGACACAACTCAGGATGTCTCTTCTGCAATTCATGATGTAACCTTCTCAAAACTTCCAGATAAAACCTTTGGCTGACTGTTTGATCTGGAGGAACAAATTACAAGTGTACTATAAGGATCCTACCCTCCAAATGATAATTTTGGGGTTTTTGGGGTTTCCCTTCATATACATGATAAAATACTACATAACCATAAAGAAGAACAAAATTATATTCTTTGCAGCAATGTGGGTGCAGCTTGAGACCATCATTTTGCGTGAACTCTCACAGAAGCAAAAACCTGAATACTGTACGTTTTCACTCATAAGTGGCCCTAAGCATTCGACACGGGAGCACAAAGATGGGAATGACTAAAAGAGGAGGGAGGAAAAGAGGGAGAATAAGAGGCACAGGAAGGGGAATAAGAGACTCTTAACCACACATTGGGTACCATGTCCATTTTAAAGAATGACAAAGAAAAATAATGCTAAAAAGATTAAAAGCCTCAAGTACTGACTTGAGAAAGCTAAGAAAACAAAAAGGAAATGAACAACGTTTTAAAAAATTTTTAGAAACAACAATAGACACATATCTACATTAATTTAGATGGATATAAACATACAGATATACATAGATACATATAATATGTATCTATGGGAAAGAGGGGACTCACTAAAAGCCCAAACCTCACATGCATGTAATTTACTAATGCAGTAAATCCTCACATGTACCCCACAATTCTAAAATAACAATAAATTTTAGAAACTATAAATCCTGATAGCATGGTGTGTTTGCTTAAACTCTTACATAGATGAACTGGAATGGATTTTCCTATTTTTTTCATAGATGTGTTTTTTGCTATGCACACATATACAATTTATTAATACATAATTTGATGCATAGATGCCCAATTATATTACCTTCTTTGCAACAACTCTGACATGTGTTTTCAAACTCCATAATTAAATAAAATCAAATCCCCTGGGAGATTTCTTTTTTTCTGTAACATCTGTTTTTATAACTTAGTTCTTCATCTTATAATGTCTTTGAGAAGGATCCATAAGCCTAAGTTCTCTTTGCTTTTATCTGTCAAGAAAGTATAAATTTTGCCTTTATACATAAATGATAGTTTGGGGGAAACAACAACAAGAAGGGCAATTTTGTTTTACTGTTTCCTTACAGTAGAAATATACAGACTTTGCAATACTGACTTCTAGTCTTATGTGTTACTATTGAGAATTTTCTAGCCATCCTAATATTTTCCCCATATTATTGATTATATGTTTATAACTGTAAAGTCAAATGATAGTTTCTTTATCTTTGAAGTACATTTACTTTTACCATGCGATAATTCAGAGTGTGCCAGACCCTCACCTTTAGCAATTTATCCTGGGAAACTATGTCTTCCTTTCTCTGTATATTCTTTTAGGTGTGGATTTTTTGCTTGCATTATATCAACATGATTTTCCCTGTTCAATTTGTACATTTTCCCCCTTCATATATCCATATTGTATGTATCCATGTATATCTGTATCTTTATATCCATCTAAATTAATGTAGATATGTGTCTATTGTTGTTTCTAATGATTTTTTAAAACGTTGTTCATTTCCTTTTTGTTTTCTTAGCTTTCTCAAGTCAGTACTCGAGGCTTTTAATCTTTTGAGCATTATTTTTCTTTGTCATTCTTTAAAATGGGGTAGCTTATTTTTCCCATGTAATTTCTTCCTGAGTTCTGCCAACCCACAACCCCCTTCTTCTGATGCTTGGCAGTTTTTTCTTGAGTTTTTGTAAATATCTTTTGTATACCTTATATATTTAAGTTATCAGTAACATTTTTTTCTTGAAAAGTTTTTTATCTACTATTTTTGACTTCTATTTTATGTTCTTCTCATCTTTTTTGTGTGTCTTGTATAAGTAACTTTTTAATGATAGTGATTGCTTAGTGATGTGAGTTATTTTCCGACCAACTATTTGCAGGAAATATGTGTAGATGTGTGAAGAAGGCAGTGTTCAAGGTAAAAATGTTCATGTGTTTGAACGATTTATTTTAGCTCTTTATTTTCCTTAAGTAAACAGTTTTCCAACTGCAGAGATGTTCCTGACTTAGATCTCCTTAAATAATAGACTTGCAAGGATTTGTGTATTTCCTCATTCAACCACATTGCTCCTGCTTATAGGAAGGTGTGGGTAGTACAAGCTGTCATCATCATCCTTACAAGTTATTGATTGTTCTTGTCTTAAAGATAGTGGTTTTTAAAAATCTTTTTGTTTATTTTTCCTTTCATTGTATACTACCTATTTTAGAGATTTGTTCTTTTCTGGGGTGACCTGAGACTTGTTCCTGAGATCATCCTCTCCAGGTATATTTCTGAAACCATATTGATACCAAATTCATTCCAGCAGGCCTTCCTCATTCTGTTTATGTTGAAATTCAAGTTTTCATTTCTTTTTTTCTGGTTACCATTGCATTGTTTGATTGAGTTATAAGATATGAGTCACATTTTTGGTTCCAGTTATAACATAAAATTCTTTTTAACGTTTATCAGAGGACTCATACCTATAATGTTAGTGGTCATCCTACTGTATTGAGTTGCCTAGCAATATGTTACCAGAGCTAGAATAAATGTCAGTACAATTTTATGTTGTACTCAAATTATTTTTATGTGCAGTAGGCACATTTTATATTTTCCTATCATGTCTGTGTAATTAAAGAGAAGGTCATTTTTATTTTAATTATATTGACCTTGAAGCACCATTTGTAAATTATAAAACTTAGATGAGTCTGTGTGTGGTGCCTCTTAACTTTTATGCTGGTCTGATGCTTACATATATACACGATTTGCTAATTATTAAATCTTTGGTAAGGAAAGCAATCCCAATAGCTAGATTCTTATGAGACTATACAATCTCATAGTGATACCTTTCAGAAAAGTGCTCTGAAGTCTCTATTGCGATAAAAAAAAGTTGACTATAAAATATCTATCCTCACTACAGCCCCATTTGAGAATCTAATAAAAGCTAGGTGTTATACCCACAGGTTGCATTACATGTAAATTATATATAACCAAAATATTTTACATCCAAATTTATAGGATTTGTAAATGCTTTAATACTAATTATATGAAAGAGATTTTTATATCACAGATTACGATGTTTTAGAGGACAACATATAAACAGGTTTAAAATGAATGTGTTTTCTTAATGACCTTGGAATATAACAAATGCCATTCTTTTAACTTTGGTTCTATGGCTGAGATCAAGTAGGATCCAGTCTATATAACAACTAACATATATGGGTTTCAAATTTCTAGGTTGAATGGCCTTGCCCTGTTCTTAGTAAATTGGAATAATTTTAAGTATCAGAAAATGTCATTTTAATGGTTATCATAAAATGGGATAGTTGCCAATCAATATTTCTAGCAAAAAAAAAATTGTTAAAGTCATTAGTAATTATCACAGATCAAAAATTTGTCTAGGAAAAATATCTTTAAGAAATACATGCCAGAAAGCAAAGAAGCTTAAAAACATAATTAATATAAGCATTGAAAGTTTAAAATAAAGAAATTGTAATCCATTTTAACCTGATCTTTTAAATTTACTTAATATTCACCCTCATATCATGATAACATGGATAGATAATTGTCTCATTATTATTATAAAATCTGTATCTTTTTTTATTCTTCTCACAAGTGAAAAAGCAAATAAATAATTATTTCTTAATGTATTACACAGAATTTGAGTTTGAAAAGTAATAATTGATTTATCTATAATAGCCTTAGGTGAAATATGAAATTTTTGTTACCATCCAGATAGTTCATTTTTTTTCTAAATTTAAATAGGGTTTAGACACTATTTTATATCTTCTTAAAGCCTATAGCAAACAAAAACAGATAAATAAATAAGCAAATACAAAAACACTAAAAATTGTATCTATTTTATCTAAGAATGAGTGAACTCTACAAAGTCAAAGCCTAACACAAAACCATTTAGATTCCAAGTAGTGTATCATCTTGTTCTGAGTGACTATATTTGTCAAGTATGTATGTATCTGTGCATCTAGAAATTTCACCTAGAGCCCATTTCTCTAAAGCTATGGTTATTATTATTAATATTACCTTATTTGCAACACCTTTACACTTAATTAAAGGCTGCAAAATAGTACTAAGTATCCTCATATACTCTGCACACACAATCATTAAATGTGAACAGTTTCCTACATTTGCTTCTCTCCTATATATTTTTTAAACATTGAAATATTTGAGAGTAAATCACAGACATAATGCCTTATTACCTCTAAATATGTCAATATCGATATCCTAAAAACAAGAAACATTCTCTTACATAAACACAGCATCAATTTTAAAAGTCAGAAAACTCATTTTAATATAATGTTATTTTTCTACAGATAGTAAAATTTTATCAATTGCTTACCAATTTATTTTATAGAAAAAGAAAAAACACTGTATAGAATTCAATCCATGAGCACCTACTGTGTTCAGTTGTCATTTGTTTTTCATTTAATCTGTACTCTTCCTTCAGTCTTTTATAGTATTTCATGACCTTGTTATTTCTAAGGGTTCAGGCCAATATAGAAGTGATCAAAGAATAGAGCAGCATGTGAAATGATAACTGGAGTCAACGTCAAGTATTCCCATTAGCCAAACTGGGTACTATTTGAATGTCAAGAAAATAAAAAAAATACGGTAACATATTACAACTCATACATAAAATAAGAATCCATGAGTTTCTACTAATATAAATTTAAAAAATAAATGTCATGGAAGGGAAAACTTCTTCTTACAGTGTAATTTCAATCTAAAAATGTTGAGGCAGTGATGGAAGTTAGAAATCACAATTTGGCAACCACAAGTTACAATACACACTGACAAAAATCATTAGTGAATACTAAAACTGTTAAGACATATGATGAAAAATAAGACATTTACATAATCTCAAATTATTTCCTGCAGATTCTTACTGGTATAAAATAATAAAATAGCAATATTATAATAAAAACTTTTTAAAAACACCACTTTAAGCAGGTGATAAAAATGAACGTCACCAGTAATGAGATGTCAAAATTTTTAACATGATACACTGAAAAGGACATAGCAGCATTTTTGTGATATTCTGGTCAAAAATGAATAACCAGAATCTAATGTGAAAAAACATTAGATAGAGCCAAATTTAAAAAAAAAAATCTTCAAAATGACCAGTCTATATTCTTCAAAATAGTCTGTATTTTTAAACATGTATTTGTTTTGTTTTGTTTTGCACCTTTCTCTCACTGTGAAACATTGATTTATTTCTGGTTCTTCACTGATATTTTTTATTATATGTATTATATAGAAATGCTCTGGAAGTCACTATGTGAAACTGTGTAATGAACCCAATTTTAGCTCAGTTCAAAATGTATTTATTATGTGAAAACCGAGATTACAGGCATAATTTATCTTTCCCTTATCTATGTAATAAAAACTCTTTAGCCCATCCTATACATTCTGCCTTATAATATTATGACAACAATGATCCATTTCTGTTATTAGAGTCTTTAAGGTGAATTGGCTTGAAGAAAGCTTACTTACCTTGGTACCTCTAGACATACGCTAGTTGCTAAATGCATTGAATTTTGAAATATTTGTTGTATTTTCAGGTTTTGACTTTCTGTCTTTTGTTGGGTACCAAGGGAAGTCACTAGTCCTGTCCTCTTCTTCAAACTCAGTTCATGTTTCCATATTCCTCCATCTGTACTCAAATAGATTTTCTTGCAGAGCTCACTCAGTTTTCTAAGGGAAATTAATTTTCATTTATCTTTCCATTGATCACAGAGGCATTTATGCAAATACAGATCAAAGAAGAATGCAAAGTCTTCCTCCATTAGAGAGCTCTAAGTAACTCTTACAATAATGTTTTACATATATATGTAAGGTTGCATAAAAAGTAAACTTTTTTTTTTAAGCTACAATGCTTCATCTTTTACAAAGTTCCTTCAGAGCATACCCTTATCTCTGAGGCACATTTTCAGCTATAAAAGGTTGCATCTCTAACTTTCTTCTCTTAAAATAAGTGAAACATTTTTTACTGTTATGTGATTTTTCACTCTATTAACTCATGATCAGATCAATTATGTAACCGATCATTTTTTATGTGTATGTTTGCAGGAAGAAGAAATTTATTCACTATTCCTTATGGTGTGGGAAAAAAAGTTGAAAAGAAATTTAGATTTGAGAGTTTCTTTTATTGTGCTTTTTTTCAATGAGTAAATGCATAATTAGAAAGGAGATGTGCTAATATAGAATCTCATGTAATTGTCCATATGGAAGGTTGATAATTAAGCCCAATACTGGTTACAGCTCACCTTTTTCAAAACCAAGCCTTTAATAGAAAAGAGACAATTTCAAACCACTGGCTTTACACTTGAAGATAATAAACCTAGATTCTAATTATTTTAATGCCACTGAGTGGTCTATAACTAGTATTAAAACTCATTATCTATATTCACATGTTTTGTTGCTTGAAGTTTTCTTTCCTTATACTCCCTGTAGGATTTAGTAACCAAACAAAACATCTAGAAGTTTGAAAATATTCTAATGTTTTTATCAAACAAATAACTAGAATAAAATGAGTAACATTTTATAGAGGTAATTATGAATACACAAAGGTTGCATAAAGTTAGAACATTGACATATTATTACATTTGACACGAGTTGATTTTGTATACAAGATGGCTAAACACAAAATGCATAGAAATAATTTTCAATATGATATGCCTGATTGCATTAAAATGGGCCAGCAAACTACAACTTGTGGGTCAATTCTAGTCAAAAGTCCAAATCTAGCCAAGAGGCCTCTTTTGACCTGAATCTTGTTTTCATAATTAGGGTTGTATTGGGGAACAGTCACATCCCTCCATTATGTAACGTTTATGGCTGCTTTTACACTGCAATGATGGAATTAAGAAGACATTATATAGACAAAATGGTCTGTAGAACCTAAAAAACTTAACATCTGACCTTCAACAGAAACACTCTTCTAATTCCTGTATTAAAAAAAGATATTTTGAGCATAATAACTTCTGATATCTGCAAAGAAGATATATGTATTTGTTGATGATAGGGAATATTTTATCTAGATGCCCATTTCCTCTTTCGATTAATAATAAAAAATGAGTTTTATATTGTAAGTAGACACAAATGTTAAATTAAAGAATTGCACACTTGATAGTACAACCCATTATCAAACTGAGTTAAGCAGATAAAACTTTACCAAAAGTGCATTGTATATTAGAACACATATACATGTATAGAGAAAAATGTGCACATATTTTCTGAAGGCTTGATCTTACAAAGAGCTCTTTTAGTCATTTTTTTCTTTATAGACACAATTGTTTGAATCACTATAAAAATGTTAGTGAATTGATATTTCTTTGCATGCTTTTATATAGATACAAATGTATAACTTTTTAATCACTGATGTACACACTTATTTTGCAAAATCAATTTCTCTTTTCACTGGAAATAAAGATACCAAAAAGTAGTTATTTTTGAAGATGTTTTAAAAGTGAGGGCACAGCTAAGGCGATTCCTTGGCCATTTGAGATAACTTAGGCCATATAGTTTTCATTCATGATCATTTATATTTACACTAAAAATTAGTTAAAGCTTATTTTGATCTTTATATCTCTGATGAAATATGTTACATGAAAAACAATTTAGTTTTTCCATTTCAGGAATAAAATCTTTTACTCATTGACTTTATGATCAGTGTTGTAGTTGAAATATTAGAAATTTGTTTGAATTTTCTAATTCACTTTAAAATATGAATGTAACAATTTTAAAACCTCATTCATACACCATTAAAGTCTTCTTAAATTCCTCTGTGGAATGACATTTTAGGAACTGCTAATTAAACCATTATGGACAATGAAGCTGGAAGTCTAAGTGACTTTCTGAATATCACATAACTTCTTCTTGTAAGGCTCCTTCTTGTGTCTTGAACTGCTTCTACTAATTATACAATATGTGTAAAAATGGTATCTGAAACAGTAATTTCATTTTATTGTAAATGTTGCTGGGAATCTCCAAAGCAATCAAACTTGCAACATAGGTTGTTGTAAGAAAATTAAGAATAGAAAACTTAAGATGATTATTTTATCAAAACTTGGCTAGTCAAGACAACACATAGGAATTCACCGACATCTCTGTTTCCAGGTCAGCTCATAATCTTGCATATTTAAACAAATTCATAAGGACAGTCGAATTACTAGCACTGCAAAAGTAATTCAGTGTGGGTGGTCTCCAACCTTATTCAACAATTCTAATAATGTGGGCAAAATTAAAAACTAGTTGACATTGAGCACAAATTAATCAATTTTTAAAAAACCAAACAACTTGTTTCTTGTTACTATTCAAGTGAAATTACATAAAGTAAATTTAATATCTATTTTATTTATTATTGGTCACATATGTAAGAATAGCCACATCTTCTAAGTGGAAAAAAATTGACACATAATTAAATCACAGGAGATTTTATCTTGGCCTCCTTATGTATTAATAAAAGGCCTTGCAGGTATACATGTTAATCTAACTTTTAAATAATGCTTCTTAGAATTTATAACCTTATTTTAACTTTAAATTATTGCCTTGGTTTAGCCCTGGGATTTTCTTCCTTAGAGGCATAATTAACTAATGAAAAATTGTTATTTCTCAGAAAGTAAAAAATAAATATAATATTTGCATACAAATGAGAAAATGTGAAGTCAACAAATTTAATAGAAAAATAGTTTTAAATTATTTATACATAGGGCAGTTTTATATAGAGAGCTTTTTAGTGAAGAGGCAATAATTAATCATAGTTTAAAGGTATATAAGAACATGCAAATACTTTAACAGTAGAGAGTAGTTTTATTATAATTATTATTTTCTCATGACTCCAAATTATTATTTTCAATTAATTCTTATGGTTAATGTCTGTGTATTTTTTTTATCATCAATCTGTGTTTTTTTAATCATCATCTTTTTTCTATTTCAACAATGTATATATATATATATTTTTTTGAGTTGGAATCTCACTCTGTCGCCCAGACTGGAGCGCAGTGGCCGCTCCCGGCCACCGCAGCCTCGACCTGCTGGGCTCCGGCGATCCTTCCGCCTCAGCCTTCCAAGTAGCTGAAACTACAGGCGTGCGCTACCACGCCTGGCTGATTTTTTTTATTTATTGTAGAGATGAGGTCTCGCTTGCCCAGGCGGGTCTCGAACCCGCGGGCTCAGGCAATCCACTCACCTCAGCCTCCCAAAGGCGCAGGATTACAGGCTGAGCCACCGAGCCCGGCTACTTTTCTATTTCTATCTTCTGCCCACCTCTTTTCCTTCATTACAATGAACAGTTTTTTTTTTTTTTTTTTTACAAACTGCTTTAAAATAGAGATAATCAAACTTGGCATTGGAAAGTAGACAAAGATGAAAAGAAAAGAGAGAGAGTGAGAGAAGAGAGAGAAAAATGAGCTGTGATGATCAATTTTATGTGTCAGTTTGGCTGGAGACTTACAAATAAAAGTTAGCTGACATTCCGAAATTCACTTAGACTTTCCAGCTTCAATGTCCATAATGGTTAGAGAAACTACTGAGTTTAACCGGCAATTTCTAAAATGTAACTCCACAGAGGTATTTAAGTTGTTTGGTTAAATACCAATCTAGATGTTGTTGTGAGGTGTTTTGTCACTTTATAATCAATTGACTATAAAGTAAAGAGAATATCCTCTGTTATGCAGGTGGGCCTCATCAAAGCAAAAACTGAAGTTTTCCAGGGAACAAGGAATTCTGTATCAAAAAAGTATAAAAATCTGGTTTGAATTTCCAGTCTACCAACCTGACCAATGTATTTCAGATGTAAGGCAGTCTTTTCACCCTTGCCAAACTCCACAATCCCTTGAGAAAATTCCTAAAAATCAACATTCTCTCTCTCTCTCTCCCCCCTACATAAATATCTCAAGTACTTTTCCCAGTTAATTTTTTGTCCTTTAAATTCCTAATGGAAGAGTCTATATATAATTATTGTTAAGTATAATAAAACTGGATATTTTTGGCATGATTTTCACAAAATAAAGTGAAGAAACTAATTAAGAAAGATATTGGATGCATGATAAAAATCAGATCATACTCATGGATAATGATAAAGGAGAATCCACAGAGAGGATATGAAGGAAAGAAAGCTGACATTAAGGTTCAAGTAGCTTAAAATCAAGGTCTCTGATGAACAGTAGCAATAGTCTAGAGCATTGTTCTAAAATTATTGTTCAGAGACAGGGAAATGGTATTTTCTGGAAGCTATATGATATTGCAAAAGACTGGGATAAAAAAAGAAATAAATATTAGAATCCAGCTGAACTCTATTGTAGCAAACATATAAAAATTTGTAAAAATATAAACCAATAACACTTTTATCATTTAGAAATTTTGTTTTTAAAATATATTGATTTTTAATAAAATACTTTGTAAATAATGACAGTATAGTAATTTTAAATGAATTAAGAAACTTTTTTATATTTCTCAGATTTAATTTCTAATATAATATATATCTATACATACAACCCACTGTCAGTTTCTTCAGTCTGTCATCACAAAATTTCGTAGTTTAGGTGGTTTAGAAACACCAAAAATATATTTCTTACATCGTTAGAGACTGTGAAATTCAAGATCAAGATCAAGGCCCTGGAAGTTCGATGTTTAATGAGGATTTACTCCTTGATTCATAGGTATTCGTCTTCTTGCTATGTTCTCACATGACAGAAAGGGTTAAAAAAAGGTCTCTTGGGGTCTCCTTTATTAAGGGAACTAATCTCTTTTTTAAAACCCCCATCCTTAGAACTTAATCACTTCCCAAAGGCTCCACCTCTTAAAACCATCACACTAGATATAAAGTTTCAACATATGAATTTTAGGAGAACATAAGCATTCAGTCTATAACTTATAGAGAATAGCTATAATCAAAAGCTCTTTGATGTCCTCTATAATGTTTTAAAGTAGGAGATCCCACAGACCTCCAAAGGCACTGGTTCGAGGCAAGTTAGAAACAGGGAGGCACAGCAGGTAGTGAGCAGTGTGCAAGCAAGAGAAGCTTCATCTGTATTTACAGCCGCTCCCCATCACTCACGTTACTGCCTGAGATCCACTTACTATCAGATCAGGGTTGGCATTAGATTCTCATGAAATCATGAACCCTATTGTAAACTGTGCATGCGAGGTATCTAGGTTGTGCACTCCTCATGAGAATATAAAAATGCCTGATAATCTCAGTTGGAGTTGAGGCAGTGATGCTAGCTCTGTCTCCAATCACCCCCAGAGGGAACTGTCTAGTTGCAGGAAAACAAGCTCAGGACTCCCACTGATTCTGCATTATGGTGAGTTGTATAATTATTTCATGATATGTTAAAATGTAATAATAATAAAAAATAATGTACACAATAAATATAATGCACATCCTGAAAACCCCCCGCCCCCCTCTGTCCATGGAAAAATTTGTCTTCTACAAAACTGATCGCTGATGCAGAAAAGGTTGGGAACCACTGTTTTAGATAGAGTAAAGAGATCCTGAGGCAAACTCCTTTGGAAACAACAGATGGAATGCAATTTTCTTTTCTTAAATTTTTTTATTTTATTTTATTTAGAGATGTGGGATACAAGTAAGAATTAACTATGTAAGTAGTTTGCATGCAGGTGAACTTTGGGCTTCTAACTGGCCCTCACTTCCCTTGTTAATGGAACAGGTATCCTTTGTGTTGTCACATGCCCCAGGCCCTCTTCTTTCCCTCCCTCCTTTAGCAGTGCCCAGTGACTGCCAATCCCTCCTTTGTGTTAAGGTGACCAATCTCTCCCTTGTGTTAAGGTGACCAATCTCTCTCTTGTGTTAAGCTGACTAATTCTCCCACTTACATGTGAGAATATATGGTATTCAGTTCATTTTATCCTGTGATAGTTTATTTAGTATTATGCCTACCAGTTTTATCCAATTTGCTGCAAAGTGCATGCTTTTGTTCTTCTTTATGCTTGCATAATACTTCATCATGTATATGTTCCACATTTTTTTTTATCCAGTCGACTTTCGATGGGCAATAGGATTGGTTCTATGTTTTTGCTGTTATGAATACTGCAGCAATAAACATTGGTGTGTTGGTGTCTTTTTTGTGGAACAATTTATTTTCCTCCGGGTATATTCCCAGGAGAAGGATTGCTTGATCATATGGAAGGTCAATTTTCAGTTCCTTTAGGAATCACCATACTGCTTTCCATAGAAGTTGAACTAGCTTGTTCTTCCAGCAACAGTGCAGAAGCATTGTTTGTCTCCACACTCGAACCAGCATCTGTTGTTTTGTTTTGTTTTGTTTTGTTTGACTTGTTAATGATAGCCAATCTTACCAGTTAGGTGGCATCTTGTACTTCTGATTTGCATTTTCCTGATGATTAGTGATGCTGAGCAGTTTTTCATCTGTCTGTTGGCTGCTTATATGTCATTTTTTGAGAATTGCCTGTTCATGTCCTTTGCCCACTTTTTTTTGTTTTACCTTTTGTGTTTCTTGTAGTTCCTGGATGTTAGGCCTTTATCAGATGCATAATTTGCAAATATTTTTTCCAATTAATGGTTGTCTCTTTATTCACTTGATGGTTTCTTTTCAGTTTGATCATGTCCCACTAGTCTATCTTCACTTTTATGGCATTCGCTTTTGAGAAGCTGGTCAAGAATTTGTTGTGTACTCTGATGTGCATAGGAATGATTTCTATATTTTCTTCTATGATTCTTTTTTTTTCTTCTTCTTTTTCTATGATTCTTATCATTTGAGATTTATATTTGGATATTTTATCCATTTTGAATTGATTTTCATATATAGTGATAGGTAGGGGTTCAGTTTCATTTTTCTGCTTGTGATCAGCCAGTTTTCCCAGTACCATTTGCTAAATATGGTCTTCTTTCCCCCAGTGATTGTTATTAGTGGCTTTGTCGAAGATGAGTTGGTTGAGAGATCAAGCTTTTGCTTCTAGAATCTCTATCCTTTTCCATTGCTTTATTTGCCTATTCCTGTACCACTACCACACAAGTTTGTGTTACTGTAGCCTTGTAATAAAGTTTAAAGTCTGGAAGTGTGATATCTCCTAATTATTTCCTTTTGCTAAAGATTGTTCTATTTGTGCTCTTTTTTGTTTTCATATGAATTTCTGTAATTGATTATTTGATGGGCATTGCATTGAATCTATAGATTGCCTTGGGTAAGATGGACATCATGACAATATTGATTCTTCCAATCCATGAGCATGGAATGTTTTTCCATTTGTTTGTGTCATCCTTGATTTCTTTGAGGCGTTTGTAGTTCTCATTGTAAAGGTCTTTCCCTTCTCTGGTTAGGCAGATGACAAGGTATTTCTTTTTGGTGTGTGTGGCTATAGTGAATAGTATTATGCTTTTTATTTGGTTCTGTCTTCTTGTTGCTGGTGTGTAGAAATGCAACTGTCTTTTGCCTGTTGATTTTGTAACCTGAGACTTTACCAAAGTCATTTTTCAGTGTAAGGAGGCTTTTGAGAGACTTCGTAGTATTTTCAAGTTATTAAATCATATCATCTGGAAAGAGAATAGCTTGACTTTCTCTTTTTCTATTTGGATATCCCTGCTTTCCTTCTTTTACATTATTGCTGTGGCTAGGATTTCCAGCACTATGTTGAGCAGGAGGGGATAAGAGTAGGCATTCTTGTCTTGATTCTGTTCTTATGGGGAATGTTTCCAGCTTCTTCCCATTAAGCACAATGTTGACTTTGGATTTAACATAGATGATTCTTACTGTTTTGAAGAATGTTCTTTCTATGCCTAGGTTCACAAAGGTTTTATTAAGATGGGATGCTTTTTCTGTGCTAATGAGATAATCATGTGATTTTCAGTTACACATCTGTTAATGTGCTGAATTATGTTTATGACCTTATGAATACTGAATCAGTCCTGCATCCCAGGAATGAAGCATACCTGGTCGTGGTGGTGGATGATTCTTGAGATGTGTTTTTGGTTACAATTTACTAGAATCTTATTGAGGATTTTTGAGAATTTTTATGTCAAAGTTAACCAAGGAGATTGGCCTGTAATTCTCTTTCCTTATTGGGTCTTTGCCAGGTTTGTATATCAATGGGATGCAAGTGTCATAAAATAAGTTAGGGAAAATTCCACTGTTCTTAATTGCCTGGGATACTTTTAATAAAATTGGTATTAGCTTCTTGTGTATCTTTTTTTATTATAAAGAAGTGGGGTACAATTCATGATTAGGTATACAAACACTGATTATGCAGGTACCCTTGTTGATGAGGTGTGCCCCTCCCTCCCCTAGCAGTTTCCATCAACTGCCAATCTCATTCCTCCTCCCCTGACAGTTTCCCACTACTGTCAATCCCTTTCTTCTAGTATTATAATTGTTCAAGGTCCACTTATGAGTGAGAACATATGGTACTCTGTTCTTTGTTTCTGTGATAGATCACTAAGTATGAGCAACTCTAAATCCTACCAAGTTGCTGCAAAGTCCATGTTTGGCCTTCTTTATATCTGAATAATATTCAGTTTGTATTTGTACCACATTTTTTAAATCCAGTCTAGCTTTGATGGGCAAAATAGTTGGTTTCATGTTTTTGTCATTGTGAATAGAGGTGCAACAAACATACATGTGCAGGTATCTTTTTTGTAGAATGAATTGAGTTCCTCTGGTATATTCCCAATAGGGGAATTGCTGGGTCATATGGAAGGTCAATTTCTAGTTCTTTCAGAAATCACCACACTGTCTTCCAAAGAGGCAGCACTAGTTTGCATTCCCACCAGCAGTGTAGAAGCATTCCTTTTTCTCTGCATCCTCACCAGCATCTATTGTTTATTTTATTAATGATGGTCATTCTTACTGGGGTTAGGTGGTATTTCAATGTTGTTTTGATTTGCATTTCTCTTATGATGAGTGAGGCTGTGCACTTTTTCATGTGTTTGTTGGCTGCCTCTTTTCTGAGAAGTATCTATTCATGTCTTTTGCCCATTTTTTAATGGAACTGTTTGTTTTTTTTTCCTTTCGGTGTGTTTGAGTTCCTAGTAGATCCTAGATGTTAGTCCTTTGTCAGATATACAGTTAGCAAATATTTTTCTCATTCTGTAGACTGTCTTCCTGCTCTCCTGGTGGTTTCTTTTGCTTTGCAGAAGCTCGTTGGTTTGATGAGGTCCCATTTGTCCATTCTATTTCTTAAGGTATGGGTATTTAGGATTCTAAAGAGGATATGGTTGCCAGTTCTGACTTTCAGAAGGGTGTCTGTTATGTTTCCTAAGATTCTTATAGTTTGAGGTTTTATGTTTAGGTCTTTGATCCACTTAGAGTTAATTTTTGTGTATGGTGACAGGTAGGGGTCTTGTTTCAATCTTCTGCATGTGATCAGCCAGTTTTCCCAGCATCATTTACTGAATAGGTTCTCCTTTCTGCAGTGGTTGTTGTTGGAGGCTTTATCTAAGATGAGTTGGTTAAGCAATTCAGATTTTGCTTCTGTAATCTCCATCCTGTTCTATTGGTCTATATGCCTGTTCTTGTACCAATGCCAGGCTGTTTTGATTACTGTAGCCTTATAGTAATATTTGAAGTCTGGAAGTGTGATACTTCCTGCTTTGTTTCTTTTGCTAAGGATTATTTTGGCTATTCATGGTTGTTTGTGTTTCCATATGAATTTCTATATTGTCATTTCCAGATGTGAGAAGAATGAGTATTGCATTGAATCTGTAGATTGACTTTGATAGGATGGACATTTTAACAATGTTGATTCTTCCTATTCATGAGCATGGAATATTTTTCCATTTATTTGTATCTCCTTGGATGTCTTTGAGCAGTGTTTTGTAGTTCTCATTGTAAAAGGTCTTTCACTTCTCTGGTTAGGAAGTCGCCAAGGTGTTTCCTTTTTTTGTGTAGCTGTTGTGAATGGGAATGGGCTTTTAATTTGGGTCTTTGGCTTCTTGTTGCTGGTGTATAGAAATTCAACTTTCTTTTGCACATTTATTTTGTACCCTAAGATTTTGCCTAAAGCAGGTTTTTGACAGATTCTCTTGAATTTTTCAAGGTATAGGATTATATCATCAGCAAAAGGGATAACTTGCTTTCCTTGTTTCCTATTTGGATACCCTGATTTCCTTTTCTTGTGTAATTGCCCTAGCGAGGACTTCCAATACAATGTTGAACAAGATGGGTGAGAGAGGTCAGCTTTGTCTTATTCCAGTTTTCAGGGGAAATGTTTCTAGTTTCTGTTCATTTAGCAATATGTTAACTGTGGGTTTATCATAGATGGCACTTGCTATTTTGAGGTATGTTCCTTCTACACCTAGGTGTTTGAGGGTTTTTATCAAGAAAGGATGCTGGACTTTATCAAAAGCTTTTTTTGCATTTAATGATATAACCATGTGGTTCTTGTTTTTACATTTGTTGATGTATTTAATTACATTTATGGTCTTGTGAATGCTGAACCAGCCCTGCATCCTGGGGATGAAGCCTACTTGGTCATGGTGGATGATTTTTGAGATGTGTTTTGGGATCTGATTTGATAGAAACTTGTTGAGACTTGTTTCATCTATGTACATATGGATATTGGCCTGCAGTTCTCTTTTTTTCTTGGATCTTTACCCAGTATCAGTGTGATTTTAGCTTCATAAAATGATTTGGGGAGAATTCCATCTTTCTCAATTGCCTGAAATACTTTCAATAGGATTGGTATCAGCTCTTTCTTGTATGTTATATAGAATTTTCCTAGAAAGCCATTCAGTCCAGGGATTTTTTTTCTCGTAGGTACTTTTCATATGACAGAGTAAGCTTCCTGGGTTGTTATTCGTCTATTTAGTGTCTCAATGTCTTCTTGTTTCACCCGAGGAGGTTGTGTGATGTCAGAAATTGCTCCATTTCATTTAGGTTATCAAGTTTGTTTCCATATAGGTGTGCATAGTAATCTCTGATAATCTTTTGTATTTCTTTGGGGTCAGTTGTGATTTGATCTTTTGTATTTCTGATTGTGTTTATTTGGACTTTTTCTCTCTTTTTCTTGGTCATTCTGGTTAGGGGTTCATCAATCTTGTCAATTCTTTCAAAGAACCACCCTTTTTGTTGTTGATGATGTTTTCTATGATATTTTTGTCTTCTATATCCAGTATTTGGACTCTTATTTTGGTGATTTAGATTCTTCTGCTAAAGTTGGTGTTTTGGAGGTCTTCTCTTTCCAGCTCCCGTAGTTACTTTGTTGGGCTTTCAATTTGTGATCTTTCCGTTTTCTTGGTATGTGCTCATAGAGATATAAATTCCCCTAGAACTGATTTCATGGCATCCCAAAGGTTTTGGTAAGAAGTTTCTTTATTTTCATTTGTTTCCAGGAATCTTTTAATTTCTGCTTTGATTTCAGTAGGTGTTTAGCATTATGCTGTTTAGTGTCCATATCTTTGTGGGTTTGGGGGAAATTTTGTTGGTGTTGATATTTATTTTTATACCACTCTAGTATGAGAATGTGCATGGCCTTATTTCAACCTTATGGGATTTGTTTATGCTTGACTTATGGTCAAGGATGTGATCAATCTTGGAGTACGTTCCATGTGGTGATGAGTAGAATGTTTATTCTGTGATTGTTGGGTGGAATAATCTGGAGATATCTATTAAGTCCATTTGGCCAAGTATCAGTTCTAGGTTCTGGATCTCCTCACTGAATTTTTGCCTTGATGATCTTTCTTGGGCTGTTAGTGGGGAATTCAAGTCCCCGGCTACAATAGTGTTAAAGTCAATATACTTTTTTAGTTACTTAGTAGTTGCTTTATAAAGACTGGTACTCATGTGTTGGGTGCAAATATGTTTAGAATGGATATTTCTAGTTGATGGATTGAACCTTTTATCATTAAGCAGTGTGTTTTTACATCTTTTTAAAATTTTTGATAGCTCAATGGTTGTTTTGTCTGATATTAAGATCGTGGCTCCTGCCTTCATTTGTGATCTATTTGCTTGGAAACTCGTTTTCCATGCTTTAACTTTGAGTCTGTGTGTGTCCCTTGTATTGAGATGAGTTTCCTGGATGCAGCAAATAATTGGGTCATAGTCTCTTAGCCAGTTTGCCATTCTGTGTCTTTTTAGTGGTACATTTAGTCCATTCACATTCAGACTGATATTTGAAATGTGATCTTTTATCCCTTTCATAAGGTTCTTACAAAGTTTGCTCTTTGCTTTTTTCATTTGGCTTTGGTGTTGATGTATGTGTGTGTGTTCAAGTTTCTTGCTGCGCTGTATTCTTTCTTTATAAGTGTCTCTTGTAGCTGGTCTGGAAGCTGCATAATCTTTTAGGGATTGGAGGTCTGGGAAGGATTTTAATTCTCCATCACTGATGATGCTGAGCTTTGCTGGATAGGAAATTATTGGTAGAAATTGTTTATTTTTGAGAACATTGAATATAGGGCTCCAGTCCCTTCTAGTTTGTAGTGTTTCTGCTGACAGGTCTGCTGCTATTCTGATTTGTTTTCCCTGGTAGGTAGTCTGACCTTTCTTTTTGCCGCCTTTAGGATTTTTTCTTTTGAGCCTACTTTGTGTAGGCGAATTGCTATGTATCTAGGGATTGGTCTTCTCATTTGATGTCTTGTGGGGGTTCTCTGTATCTCTTGTGCTTGGCTGGCCAAATCTCTGGTGAGATGGAGAAAGTTTTCTTGGATTGCTTCCTGGAATATTTGCTCCAAGTTGTACTTCATTTCCCCTTCTTCTTCTGGGATACCAATCAGGCATAGGTTTGGCCTCTTGATATAATTGCACATTTCTTGCAGGCTTTGTTCTTTACTTCTGAGTCTTCTTTCTGTTTTTTATAGATCAGGTTAACTCCATCTTCTGGTCTTCAAGTTCTGAGATTCTTTCTTCAGCTAGATTAATTTTGCTTTCCATATTTGTCATCTTGTTATTTATATCCTGGATTAAATTTTGTATTGCCAAAATCTCTGTTATAAGTGCTTTCAGTGTTGCATCTTGTCTTTCTTGAGTCTTATTCACTCTTTCCATCCATTCCCTATTCCCTGTCGCATTCTGGTGTCAGTCTTTGGTGACTTCCATTGTTTGGGCACCAAAGGTTCATTTTTCAGGTATTTTCTCTTTGTTACATGATATTGCCTGTGGTCTTCCTTTGGTTTTTCCTCATTTGTGACAGATCTCTTGTATTTCTCTTTAGTTCTGTTTTTCAGTGTTAGCAGGAGAGGCTTCCCTTTCTGATGTTTGCTCAGCCCACTCTTCTTCCCTGATCTCTGCTCTGGATTTGTTCTATTTTGAAATAGAATAGTGGATGGGAAGCTTTGTGGTCTCTTGTAGTTTTTGAAAGTAAAATAAGATAGGGGATGGGATGCTAGAGTTCAGAAACTACTTGCAAATTACAGTGTTCATTTATTGTGGTGCATGTTCCCTGAGAGCCACTCCCCATCACCACTCTATATGATGATGCAAAGCAGAAACCAAAGCAAAAAGCAATTAAACACACACACACACACACACACACACACAGAAACCAAAATAAATTGGAAAAATCAGTGGAAAACAAACAAGCAAACAAAAAACCAGGAAAACCAAACACACACACACACACACACACACACAACACAAAATGAAAGGAGAAGAAAAAAAAGAGAGATGAGAAAAAATAGGAAGAAAAGCAAATTGAACTCTCACACATACATTCACGTATACATTCAGCTAAAAAGAAGAGAAATA